>VCAZ01000052.1:1925000-2170000 GCA_005784505.1 Bagarius yarrelli | reverse complement strand
ATTATATACAGTGCAATCTTGGTTTACAAGTTAAATTGGTTGTGGAAGAGATGTTAAGGCGAAAATTAGCATTGCGCTACGAATTTTCCCATAAGAAATAACGTAAATGCAGATATTCCGTTCTAGCCACATAAATTCATTACCAGTATTTTTAATTACCAATACTAGACACAATAGAAACGTTTAGAAAAGACATAACAGAAGTCAAATATGAAATAAATAGACAACCCCCCCCCCCACCATCTGTCAATAAAAAAAGATGCATGAAAAATCACAGCTTTTAAAAGCTTGCTGAAGGAAACATTAGCATCGCGGGTTGACTCTTGCAAAGCAGTTTTTAATGACTCATAAAATTTATAAAATCGCTTCGGATAACTACACTTGGCTGCCCCAAACAAGTTTTAAACGTCTTCCAGTCGTAGATGCAGTCAGCTAATGTTCCGTTTCGGGTTTTGTTTGTGTTTATGTTAAAAAATGGTTGTTCACATGCTGAGGTTCCACTGTAATAGAACCGAATTTATACTCTAGTAGCTTTAATACCTAGTAAGTTTTACCTAGTAAGTTGCATGTAGTGTGTAGATAACAATAACTAGCGTCCAATTGATGTCCAGTAATACATGATCACTGGTGAACAAATATATTTAAATTTAGAGAAAAACGCTATATAACCCTTTCTTTATTACTTCTTGTTGTATTGTGCTATACTGTACATTACAGTTATATACTCTTATTATTTTTTTCTACAATCTTTGTGTTATGAAATCACTTTCGGGAATATAGTTCTACATCCAGCTAAGTGTTTATTTCCAGCACCAAATCCTGCCAACTGCTTATAAAACCACCTGAGACTCGGTGGAAAAGTAAATTTGCAGCTCGTGAGCTTTGTTCATGTATTTTCAGCCAGTTTTGTTTTGCATTTCATTCTCGTGCCTTGAGCCCGATCTGAGTGCTGCCGGTGTCCGCCTCTGCCTCAATGACTTCGCTGACCCATTCCAGAGTCTGTTAAAACAAATCTAACACACTTATCTCTCTTTCTCTTTGTGCAGATAAACCTGGCACCCCTCCACCTGTCCCACCACCTGATGGTAAGTCCTCAGATGAGTCTTATTCTGATTTGCTTTGATGTTTTAAACTCATGATAATTATGATTTTGGCCAAAGCGCTGATGCTCTTCACACCATTTGGAGAAGTTAAGCAGGTCACATCCGCTAGGGAATTGAAGGGATTAAAAAAACACTGATGGCAACAAGCTTTGATGTCGGATTTATTGGAAATTTGATTTGTCTTGGTTGAATTAGTCTCGGGTGTCAGAAACAGGCTCGCTCTGGCCAGCAGCAAGCTGTGACTCTTGTTATTTAGGCCAACGACGCTGTTTCCCTTTGAATCGCACGCTCGCTTTCTCACCTATTTTTGTCCATTTCAATCTTCATCTCTAGCAAAGTATTGTTTTCTCGCTACCGCCATGCACAGAACGTCGTTAATTAAAAAAAGCAACAAATTAATTGCAAATGGCGCCTCTCTGCAAACACTCTGAATGGAGGAAACAGCTGCTTTCTGATGATGAATATTAATGCATGGCACTCGATGAAGTAAGGATTGGATTGGAATCCCTCGCCGCTGCCTGTGGAGATGGATCATGTAGATATCAGACTTTGATGGCTTCATCTTGGTTGTCGGGCAAAGACGGAGACGTGAAGCTTTAGCCTTAACAAACAACAGACAAACGTTATTAATGATCCGAGGTTGGGCTAAGCCACTAACATTTTTCTGCTGAACAGAATTGCCCTGCAATCATTCACTGGGTATTTTTGTTCCTTGTTGTAAAAAATGCTACATTACAGGCATGTTTTTAATGGCTGATCTGACTCGTCCATGTGTCTGTCATATTCTACTAAAGTATCCACTCGTTTTGCTGTAATAATAAGCTATAAACCCAGAGAAGTGCCTGGAGAGAAAATTGGGCAATGAGGAAGCAGATCAGCTTATTCCTCCCCTGGCGTTTTCCTAAGCGTGGACTATTGATCACGCTGCTCGTTCTGAATGTATGGAGATTTCTTTGTTGTTCTCTTCATAAAGAAACTGTTTGTTTCTGCTTCAGTCGACCATTTAAAACCTGCAGCTGGCACTTCATTACTTTGACAATAGTTGTGAAAGGCTTATGTTCTTTATGTGACACATCAAGTCTCTTCCTTGACTCGCACCGCCTTCAGGATACTTTCTAGAGGAAAGGGAAAGAGATCAGTTAGCTAATTATACGTCTATCTGATTCTGTCCCGCTATCATTAAACATTACATTCATTTGTTGCAGGGCTGCCCAGATTAGCTGTCGGGAAAATGAGAGTCGAAGCAGTCCAGTAAGCCAAAGAACATGTCCTTCATTTCAAGGACACCTGATTATCTCCAGATGTTTAATTAAATGAAACCAGAGCGCTGGTGTTAAACAGTGCGCTATTGAATATTATTTTAACAAGTTTCTGTCCTATCGGTGGCGAATTACCACCGTGTTCGTCTACTGAGCTTCTGATTATGGTGTGTTGAGCCGCAATTAAAAGCCTGGTTTGTTTAATAAAAGCATTTAATCAGCAGTCTAAATCCAACAAAGTAAAAAGCATTTAATCAGCAGCTAAATCCCAACAAAGTAACAAAGCGTCCTCTAATTACTGCCGCCGTATGACTGGAAGAGTGAGACGCCTCTGTCCGCTGTCATAGTTAGAGATGAGCATAGGCAGAAAGTTGCCAGATTGTGGGAGTTAAAATCTTGAAAAAGCGTCTACTAAAGAAAACTTGGCAACATGAAACTTTGTCAATTATCTTTGTTTTCTGTAACTAAACTGGTGTTCCAAAAAAAAAAAATCTTAATAAAGATAAAAATGTTTGTTTGCAATTAGCACCTCGGACTATTGTGATTCTTGCCAAAATAAAAACTTGGACTAGATTTTGGAATAATCCAACCTAAGGTGTTATTGGCTTTGGCTGAACACACTTTAGCTATGCAGATGAGATGTAAAAGAGCCATGAGGAGTTGGATTGTCGTTGCTGGGTAGTTTAGTTTCTCTGTAATACTAGCTCATTATAAAAGTTGGCTTGTCCGTGAGCCCAGAGCCGCCACCTGTCTGATCAAATGCGGGGTGTGTTTGGCCAGTTTCCACAGCCTGTCCACCTGGACACTTTGTGCTTAGCAGGCTTTGTTGGAGTAGCCAATCGAGGGTAAATTTTTCAAACGTAAATGTAGTTCGTATCGTAATTTAGCCTTTAACGATTACCACATCTGTTATACTGAATATCCATTAGCAAAACCACAGTGGTGTCATCATTTGTAGACTGGGCATGAAGCCAGTTTCCATTTTCTTATTATCCTTTTTTTATTTGCAAGTACAAGTAAGTACATTTCCACAAACGCAACGGCGTACTCATTTTTTCTGGATTTCGGCGTCACTATGCAGCCTGTAGCAATAGGCCACCCAACAGTGTCACAACTGCCTTTAAATTAGGCCACAATAAGAAGCAATGACAAGAATTTGCTAACACAAATCCTCCTCCAGCTTCCTGCTGTCTTCAGCCCATCTCTTTTCACTGTAATGAGTGCGATCTCTCAGAAATCATCCTTCTATTTGGCATTTGTCACAGAATGTTTCCCCCTCTTCAGGGGCTGCATTGTGCCTGACGGTGGACTGGATACTAGATATTTCAACTGAAAAGTGACTACAACTTGGACTAAGTTTCGTTTGTTAGCCTTAACTTTTCGTGCTTCAAACACCGTATGTACCCTCCACAGTCTAATTTATTCATCGATTGCTGCCTTCTCGATGACACGAGACATGCAGAATTAATTATTACTGCTTTCTTATCTTAATTAAATCTTTTTCTATTATTGATTTTAAACAAAAGAGCCCCAAAAAAATCTTGCCTTTCTGGGGGTTTTTTCTTTTGGATGAAGGCCCAGGTGCGTTTTAAAATGATGTAGGTCTAGCATGAAGGTCCGGGCTTTGAAGGTATGAAGTTAGAAAGTTTTCTCCACCCAGAAAAACACCTTAAAGTCTATTTCAGTTCAGTTGTGTAGATTCGCAATAGCATCATGCCGGGCTGTGGAAAGGGTAGGGAGATATGGCAGTATATCGCTTGCTTGCACCAGAGCTTGGCAGACTGATCCAAAAGAAATTTATTGCTTACTGACATTTAAAATAAGAGCACATATTTTTTTGTACATTTTGGGTCGAAACCTACATAAGAAGCCCAGACGCAGATCTGCCATTGAACCTCAGACTAGAAATGAATCCAGTTGACATTCACCACCTGTGTATCTGTGACATGGCCTGACTCTTTCCTAGGCATCAAGGGACTCATTTCGACTAGTGTGTGCCAGTCAAAAGGAAAATTCCTTCAGCCACTCCTGCTTTGTTGCCCGAAAGCCGTTTGTCCCCGGCTTTAGAAACTCTTCCCAGAGATCTCTTGGGGTCCTCTTTCACATCACCTCCGGAAACTCTAATCAGGGTTGTTATTTCCACAGAGTTTTGAGTCTCAGCTCCAACTACCGACTGAGTGATGCATCAAAGCACTCTGAGGTACACTGAACCAGCTAGGAAGTGCTTAGGCAGGGGAGGAGGCTTCTGGGATGTTGTGTAGAATTTAATTACTGTAATTACAATGCATGACAGTTATGCGTTCCACATAATGATGAAATGTTGAGTGTTATTTCTGTAATATGCTACAGTGAGCACGTACTTACAGGGTCTAAGGGTCATTCGACATGTTCTGGCTAATGAGGGGCACTTGGAAGCCTGTACTGTAGGTCACTCTGAGTCTGACTTTTCCAAGAATCATGTATGAGTTATGTTTGAGTTATATTCTAGATCAGGGATCCCCAAACTACGGCTCGGGGGCTAGATACGGCCTGCCATATAAACAACACCAAAGACATATTTATAAAAGGTAATTTTGAACATATAAGAAAAGAATATCGTTGAATTTTTGCCGGTTTAATGCAAAGAGACAGCTGTTTGTTCCATCTTTTAATGGTCTATATATATGTCTTGAAAAGTAAAGCTCCTCTGCTCATTAAAAATATCAACCAATCTAGAATCAGGAGACAAAATAAATATATTTAAAATGATAAAAAAAAATCTTTCAAAATACACTGATAGTCACTCCAGCCCATGTAATTTTCTATTAAAAACCCCGCCCACCCCTAAACAAACCCACCACCCCAACCTATAAAAGGATAAAATATTATTTTTCTCGCGGAGAAAAAAGTTTTGGGACCCCTGACCTAAATTCCAAACAAAAGCAATAAACTTTTACCTTCTTTCAGACTTAATTACTGAGCTATTGATAAGCACAGGATCTCATATTTTTCTGCTTTGATTTATGCGATGAATAATGGATCTGCTAAGACACTGATAATTATTCGAATAATTCACTGTCATTATTTTTTCATTCATTATTTTTCCGTTGAGAAGTCTGCCCTGAATTTCTCTTTAGTAATTATTGTAAGAAGATCGTTTGCCGCACTGTTTTGATCCATGATCCAGTTCTCGACATCTACATTGATTACATCTATTTGCACTATTTATTAAAAAAATATATGACCTAACTGCCTAATTACCTAACAGTTCCCACTCACTAGCCAGCTTATGTATAGTTGTTTACATTGTTATTTTAAATGTAGCCGATATCGGATTTCCAATCTAAACTAATCATGGTCCTAAACAGGGAACGACAGAGAATTAATAATCTGTGGTCGAGGAGGAAGAAGATGAAGAGAAAAAGCTACTTCAGTATGGAGAAGTGTGTGGATGCCGAGTGGTGGGAACATCTTGTATTTACGTGCCAATGTCGAATGACGACACGTGTCGATAAAAAATGAAGCATGAGTTGCGACATAACTGTTCACACTGCGGTCGCATTGCAAAACATTTGAACTGTGTAAGATTTAATACCATATAAGGAAGCGGATCAAATCGGAAACCGAAACGATCTGATTCCATGTGGTTTTTGCTGAGGAAAAACAGATCTGAGTGGGCAAAAATCACATTTGAGAGACATTTAAACGTAGCCTATGCATTTTCTTTACGAAACATGAGGGCAATTAAACATGTTTTTATGAACTGTGCATACATACGGGGTCACATGACATACTCTCATACAAACCGCTGTTCATTAAGTGTCACTGTGATTAATGGCACACAGTATGTCACCGTGGTTAGTTTTGCTCTCTAGACTGTGACATCATTATTGCTCTTTTTTATAATTCTGGCCTAAAATAATTTGCTATAATAAAAAATGAACGTTTGCCCCTGACGTTTAAATCTGCCTCTTTTGTTCTTAAAAAAATATTTGCATTGATTTGCAACGAAGATAAGCTCAACGGAGGATTTTTTTTTCTTTTCTTAATCCCATAATTGCAATATTTCATATAAGAGAGAGCTCTCCGAAGAGTTACTCTATTGAACATATGTACTCTAAAACAGTGGTGTCTGTGCCTACCAGTTTCTAATAAAGCTGAATCTTATTACTGGAAATCTCAGAAGGGAGTAACCTCTCCACTGTACTCCAATCTGGTTTCATCGGTAAGCGAGTAATGTTACAGTAAGATGAACCAGTGTTAAAATTCTATTCTAAATGCTCCGGCGGTGACAGCGGCAGACTCTGTGGCTATGGCTCGGCTAACGTCGGGATGATAAAGTGGACCGGGAAAGAGAGAGAAGGCCACAATAAATCTTCACCTTAAATCGTTCAAACCCTGCATCTCTTATTCCCACTCTCTCTATTCTTTATTCTAACACAAACAGACAAGGTGCAAAGACGAGTTGTACGCTGCCTCCTCTCTACTGCTGGAAGCAATGCAGGAGAGTAATAAAGAGTTCTCGGTAAGAAATCTCAGAGTGTATGGGTACGCGTACATCCAGGTATCTTTTTTTTTTTTTTTTTTTTTTGGACAAGCCCCTCTCTCCTCTTCTAATTTGTATTGTATCCCCAACTTCCTGTAAATGCCTTGTTTGACATATGTGCACCACGCTGCTGCACACAATTACGACAAGGTGCTTAGACAGCTTGATGAGGCTGGAAGCCAACTTTTTTCCCCCCACAATAAAACGGCTGTCATGTAAAGACGGCTAAGAGTCCAGGCCAAATGTCGTATAACTGAGCTTACAAAGAAAAACGCCACCATGAATAAGATAACGGTGTAGTAAATCTTTGCATGCATGCATGCAAGCGATCCGCCCATTTCTATTCAAGAGCATTGTGCATGCTGATTGGCTGCCTTACTTCAATCAGATTAAAGAAGTCTCCTGGCTTTAAATCTTAAAGAAAGAGGGTGGAGTGTAAACATGATGCATGATCACGGGGTTGGAAGGAACTGGAAAGGAGCACATCGGTCTTATGCCTTTTTTTTTGTTTATTTAATGATACATCTTGGGTTCTCTAATTGGAGGAGAATACAGGTTGTTTTGCATGCAGATGATGACACACGGTAACTCAAGAGAACCCCAGATCTGGGCTATTTGCATAATGAAAGTGATTTGCACAAGTCGAAGGAATGAAAAGAGACATGCAGATAGAAATTTTTAAACCCAAATCAAGAAATGTACATTGCTGTTCTGAAAGAAGGAGAAAGGGAGAGGGTGAGATAGAGCGGGCGAGAGATAAAGCAGAGGCAAATTCAGGGTTAGAATTGCAATCATCAGACAAAGACACTGAGTACATTTACATAGAACATTGTATTCCGATTACAGTAATAAAAATAATAAAATGGCCCCATGCAAACACCTCAATCAGAATTAAAATGCTGAACCCGATTAAAATTTCAGGTTAAGAGGGATGGGATAAACCTGTTTACAAGCAGATCAAACCAGACTTCCTCTCTGAAAACGACTTATTCCGCATACTTTAAGTGTACGTCCTTGGCTGTGTATTTGTAAAGGCCTCACGATACGATAAATGTCACGATACAGTATGTTAAATAAATAGCTAAAAATATCACAAATACAAAGCCTCCCTAATTTTTTTGCCATGCTTGCTTCTGATACAGTCCCCTTTATTTCTCTAGCGATTTAAACAATCGGGATTGTTTCAAAGCCGCTTTACAGAAATACATCAGAAACGACAATATTAAACATTCATTAAAACAGTCAATTTAATTGATATCTATAAATTTACAGTCCCTAACTAAACAAACCAGAGGCGACGGCGGCAAGGAACCAAAACTCCATCGGTGACAGAATGGGGAAAAAAAAAACCTTGGGCTCAGTCGGGGGGTCAGTTCTCCTCTGACCAGATAAACCAGTAGGTTACCCATGCTGCAGCAAAGTTTTCCTGGTCTTGTCCGGATGGCCGTTTAGAAGACAAGATCTCACTGAGAAACTGCCTTATTGTCTCCGAGTAATGGTGGCGACGGTGAGCTCGGAATAACAAAGAACAGACGTATGTTAGTGTAGATGCAGTTCGACTTGTGATCAACAAATATATCGTATGTTATTGGGGGTGTTTCCAATAACACCATTAATTTGTATGTGAAGGAAGTAAATTGAAATTCAGTGGGCATTTTAATTAAATATGAATGTCAATTTAAATGAGTTTAAAGTGTAGTTTAAATACGTATCGATACACTGACGTGAAAAAAAATGCGATAGTTAGGGTTAGAGAGCCTCAATGGTCTTGGTCTAATTTATCGGGAAATAATATCAATTTCCTGGAAAAATTTCTGTAGCACAATTTTTATTACAGACTTTCATTCACAGGCTTCTGCCCTTCGGAGGGGGCGGACGCAGGACATCGATAGCTAGCAAAGCACCGCTCTGTCTTTTCATAAAAGATTTCAGCAACGGCCCGTACTCACACTCTTGCATTCTTAAGAGATGCTAGTGCGATCATTTACAGGACTGAACACACAGGAAATAATAACATGACAGACAAATTGCGTACATCACAGAATTATTACGCGTGTAAACACCAGTTCAGATCAGATCACGTCTTATTTCACGTCAACACTTAACCAGAACATTTCAATTGGACTGATTTCGGAATGACAAAAAATTTACCAGAATTACAGACAATGTTCCACGAAAATGGGGCTATTGACGCGTTGCTTGTCCATAACAGCTTGTCAAGCTATAGATCGATGTTTGATTTAAGCCCTTGCATTCAATATTACAGTAACTTGCTTTAAAAGAACAATCTGGACTCTGTATGTGATGTTATAAAATGACCAGGCTCTCAGTAAGGGGTGTCCACAATGGCTTCCAGCTGCCGTCCACCACACGTTGGCTTCTAACTTTATAGGCTTTATCGTATGATTAGCTTTTTTTTTTTTTGAGCTGAATTCTCAGTGTGGCTCTCATCTCTGCACTTTAAATGGCTGCACCCATTTCAGCCTGAACTGCACGCCCACTCATCGCCCACCTTTACACTTTCTATTAGCCTTAGCGCTAAGCCTTTTTTCCCTCAGTCTCATCTATGCCCATGCTGCTGCTCGTCCTACATCTGGAACGCAGGGCTTACGATGCATGTAGAGAGAGTGCAGTGGGTCGGTCAGCATCCTGCTGTGAGAAGCCGTTTTATTAGAAAGCTCTAGCTCAGTATTTCACTCACGCATAATGACTAATGGGATGGGAGCCCAAGACATACCGATGTTTCAGCGCTTTCCTTTATTCCACGCTCATAGCATTAATTTTTATTTTACCCTTCCCTCCTCATATTTTTTCCACACTCTCTTTCAGAGTTGCTCTCTGTCTGCCTTATCATACAGCTTCTTTCATCATCCTCATCATCATACATTGCTTGAACCCCTTTTTTATTACTTTTTTTTCGCAGCTTGTTTATCTGTTGGACCGAGAGCATGCTTGCTGTGCACAGGTCCGTCTCCGAAATAAACTAGAATAAGATAAGATAAGATAAGATAAGATAAGGTAACACAAGTGTGAGCGTGTCTGAGTGGCCTTTTTTTTTTTCATTTTATTTATACATTTACATGCATTTACATTCGCATATTTGTGCAACAAAGTGAGTGCGGATACTGATAAGTACAGTTAACCTTCATCAGTAGGTACCCTAAGCGGTGTAAACTGTGGAATGTGTGTTGTGTATTTGAAACACCCATAGGAACCTTTATGGCACTCCGTGACCACCTTCAAAGCGGATAATTAGTGGTAGCAGCTAACGATGAGAATTTGATTACATTTCTTGAAGGGATAATTAATTGTTACTAATTTAACTATTATTTTTTGGTGGGAAAAAAACACCAAAGAAAGTGTTTATTCAGTCCTTTCAGAATTTTGTAGACCTGATAATTGATGCAGATTAGAATTATGGATTTCACAACAGCTTTTCTAAAATAGAATGCAATGCATGTTGCAAAGGGTTAAGGAGTTTTTTGGGGTTTTTTTGCAAAAAAAAATGTTGAATAAAGGGTAAATTGGCCCACCAAAATGCACTCTGTGTAAAACAGTTCGTCTCTGCATTTGTGAAGATCTTCGAGGAAGCGCTTTGTATGCTCTCATGCAGTAATTTCCGTGACTGAATAAGAGACAATAGTGTATTATGTTTGGTGATATAGTTGTTATGTTTTGGGTGAAGAAATAATATGATTGGCCAACTTTGCAACCAAAAAAGAAAAGTCACTGTGATTGGATGAAATCGCACCGGGAAAAGAGACACTAAGCTAAACTACTTAACTGTTTGTTGGAAAGAACAAAACAACTGAAGTAAAACTGTGTAAGTGTTAAGTGGTGGCTCATGGTTAAAGTGTTGGATTACCAACCCAAAAATTGTGGGTTCAATTCCCAGCTCCACTGAGCCACCACTGTTTAACCCCTGAGCAAGGCCCTCAACCCCCCAATGGCTCCGTTGTATATATGGGTGTCTGCCAACTGTAATATGTTTTAAAGATTGGACTGTCTCGCAACTGCCTCACGATACGATACATGGATCAGGAGACAATATATTGCAATATAATACATATTGCAATACTTCCAAAAAAAAAAACCTAAAACGAATAGCTAAAAATACTAGCAAAACAAAGCCTCCCTTGATTCTGAGACAATGGAGGAAATCGTTTGACAGATATTAACATAAACGTAAATCAGTTTCAAATGTAATTAAAATTGATATCAATATTAGAGGGTTAGAATATCGATACTTGTAAAACAAATCGCAATAGTAAGCTGAATCGATCTTTTTAGACATCCCTAAATAAAGAGTTAAACAGGAACAGAGGAGGCTGGTAGCAGGTCTTGTCTAGATTTTCCTTGATTACTGAAACACACACAGTGACACTTGTTCCGTTCTCTCTCTCTCTCTCTCTCTCTCTCTATCTCTCTCTCTCTTTCAGGAACCAAACTCCAGTAACATTTCCTTAGTCTACAGAATTAATGAAAACGATCAATCGATTATAATCATTGATCAGGAAATATTCTCGCCCATACTTAGTAGCAAAAGATCGTTTTTTTTTTACCACATAAATGCTTAAATATTGGAATTGTTTCGATTCAGGCATCACATCACGAATCTGCCTTTCATGGTAAACTCAATTACATTTAGCATAAAAAAAAATCCAGACCAATTCTACAAATAGGCTTTTATAACCTTTGGACTGAGCAGCATCAGCAGATCAGCATGTTCCAATGGACACCGAGTGCAATCCTGGTGCTTTTAGCAAACCCACACTCGCGTTCCGTACGGCAGGCATCGTTCTGTTCTATTCCAGCAGCGAGTTTTAAAGCACTGCTCTTTGAGGCACAGCATCCTACTGATGACAATAACAGAATATCCCACCATGCTGGTTTCTATATTCATTAAGATGCTTTGCAGGCAGTTTGCTAAAGGGAACAATTATTAGCATATTATTATAATTTTCAGAAGATATTAAAATCTGTCTATTAACACTGCTGGATACTCTATTTCAGGCACATCCAGGTAATTGGACACTTATATATTCCATACTAAATATTCTAATTTATTCATTTCTGTCCTCTGCTATGCTTTGTATTGTTGATATTAAATTATAACCCGCCTTCAGTTGGAGTGTCATTTTATTTTTACTGCATTAGGCAGTGTTCCATGTTGCCCGGCTCTAATAAATGACCCATCTATAGAAGTCAAAATTTCTATTTTTGAAACACAATTTCCTCTGCTGCTCATGTTTACAGCCCACAGAAACTACCTTTTTATTACCTGTGCGCCCTCGGTGCCACTTTACTGCTTTTCTAAAGTCTACAAAAATCAAATAATCAAATCAATTTGCTGTAGTAATTTCCTCCATATTGGCTTTCCATTTAAACATGTTTTATTTACTTTCAGCTCATTTCCCTATCTGGGTCAGACCATTGTATTCTTCTTCTTTTTAGGCAGCCATGATGTACTCTTGATTATAAATCTAGTCATGATTATGGTAGCTTTAGTTTAACGGCAAGAAACAGAATTTCTTGTTCGTATCTAAACGATTAGTCGACTTTATCAGAAATAAAGGATTGTAATGAAATACTTCTGTTGTTAAATTGTTGTTTGACTTCCTGTAAGGTCCTGCAATAGTGCAGTTTAACCACTGTGGCGCTGTAGAGCAAGACTGTCAGACAGTTGGAGTGGGGTTAGCTCAGGGGTGTCCAAACTCGGTCCTGGAGGGCTGGTGTTTTTCAGAGTTTACCTCCAACCCTAATTAAACACCTATTATTTAACAAACAAATAAATGAATAATAACAATATAATTTCAATATAAGTAGATCATTTACAGCATTTGGTAGACGCCCTTATTCAGAGCGATTTTATACAACTGAGCAATTAGGGGTTAAGGGCCTTGCTCAGGGGCCCAGCAGTGGCTACTTGGTGATGCTGGGAATGGAATCCCGATCTTCCGATTATGAGTCCAACATCCTAACCACTGAACTACCAATTCCCAAATGAATTCGACGGTATTTGCTTGTTTTTATCGATTAGTTGGAAAATGTACAGTAACTAAATATAAGTAACTAAAGTAAAGTAACTAAATAAAAGCTGAATAATTAATTAAAGCTTACTGATTAATCGGTGAAAAAAAATTGCAAAAAATATTTGTTAAACTACTGAAGTGATTTCCTTATTTTACACATTAGCACAATAGGCATAACTATTCAAAAGACCAAAGAGGCTTCTAGGTAGTATATGTCCAAGATCTTACGGCAAATGGCGTTTTAAAAGTACCACCTGTTGGTGCAGATGGAGATTAAGGCATCGGTACTCGACTGTCTTTCCTGTAGATCCCTGATATGTAATGCTGAATATTCAGCCAAATTCGAACCTCTGAGTTTGTGAAGACGAATTTGTAAAGTGAAATATTTCCTGTCGAATTTTATACGTCTTTTTTTAAAACAGGTTAAACATTGTGGATGTGAACTCTGGAGATTGAATATAAATGATTACATATTTAATTATGAAAATGTGTGTGAAACGTTTTGAAATGAAATATTTACAGCTTAAAATGTTAAATTTCAGTGCCCTGAAAATTCACAGCCTTGACAAACTTCATAAAATAAATAATTACAGATTAATTGATTATTTGCCTCAACAATCTCTGATATATCGACTATCAAATTAACCCTTTGTTGCAACCCCAGTAACAAGCTATAAGATGGTAAATAAAAGAAGGGTGGTACAGTGTACCCCGGTCCCCACACTACAGCGACTAGTTTGCACAATGTTGAAAATAAAGTCAAGAGGAAGTTGAACAGTTTTCTCCTAGCATCATCTACCAGTTCAGCTCTGCTCATGCATATGGATGTGTGTTTGTGTGTGTGTGTGTGTGTGTGTGTGTGTGGGTGGTCCAAAGATGGCAGAAACAGGGTGTGGGCTTCTATATCCATCCCAAGACTTTGACAGTGTGGCGCCACTGGGGGGGGTAAAGCTAGCGAGTGAGTGTGTACGTGTGTGGGGCTACTGATAACTTCATAGTGGAGGGGCTTATATACCCGAATGGCCATATGTTCAAGCGCTCCATGTGGTGGAACAGGAAGCGATGCCTTATTTTAAAAAAAAACTGTGCTGTGCATAAAGTGTGCACCTTAATTTAACTGCTAAAGGCAGGGGTATGCAAACATACGGTAATATGTTATATATCATTTTAGAGTCTACATTAAAGGCAACATATCAATGCTTGAAAATGTTGTTTTTGAGTATTCTAAAGAAGCACTTCAGCTCATTAGGCTATTTATGCTGGAATTGTTAGACACGATAAAAATTACAGGAGTCTCGACGAAGGCAGTCTGTGCTGGTGATCATCCATGTGTGAGAAGGCATAATTAAAGGCTGAAGAGAGGAGAGGGAAATTGGCATGAATGGCAGATTATTTAACCCCGAGAGGTCAGCAATTTTGGGCTGGGTAACTGTAGGCAAAAGATTGTTTCACTGACAGTCCCGGCGTTCAAAGGTTTGATAGACAGCTAAGCTTTCTCTACAGGTTATTTTTAGATGGCTCAGATCTCTGGAGGTTTCAACGTTTTCTTTGTTTGCAAAGTTCTGTGTTGTTAGATCTAAAACCCAGCAAGCTGTTCGTGTTTACTATTCCGACTGCATGGAGTTTATAAAACTTTTATAATTAGTGAACAGCTTTTTAGGAGCAGGAATTTACCCAGGATGGATTGCAAATAGTTACAGAACACAGAACAAAATACCTTAGTAAAAATTGGTTGGTCAGAAGATTCCCAGCACCACCAAACTGCCACTGATCCTCAACTGCTCAGTTGGATGAAAAAATTTGGTCTGCCAAATGCGAATGTAATGCGGTCTGTTGCTGGAACATGCAGTAAGAGGCAGGATGCAACTATTGCTTTTATCAAGAGGAATTTATACTAAAAAGGTATATACACTTGGTCAGTATACTCAACACTTAACAGTAATAATCAACATAGTTCAACAGAAAATACAGATTATGGAAACTAGGAACTACATAAAAATCTGCACCAAAGAGTCTGGGTAACAGTCACCGACAATACAGGGTCCAAGATCAAACTAAAACAGATACCAAAGCCATATTTGGATAGGACTAGTTTTACAGGGGGACGTTAGAGACAACGATGTACTTAAAGTTTTACTGTCTGGATCTGCCATGTCTGTTGTTCTGCCTCACATGATCTCTGTACATATTCCACAGCAAATGACCTATTGTTTTACCGCAAACTCCTCGGCCCTTGGAAAAATCTAGGGTAAAGTTAGGGTTAAATCCAACATGAGTTTTTGTGGGTTATGTTTAACAACAATGTGGATTATGTTTAATAGCCTGCGAGGAAATAAAAAAATTAAGTCAACAAGAACTCTTCTTCCGAATCACATAAACTGTTAAGACTTCCTACTGCCTACCTAATATCATTGTCAGGCAAGATTAGTGATATACAAAAGTATATTGGTGATGCAAAAGAGTATATCACTGATGCAATAGGGTATATTGGTGATGCAATAGGGTATATTGGTGATGCACTAGAGTATATTGGTGATGCAAAAGAGTATATTGGTAATACACTAGAGTATATTGGTGATGCAATAGGGTATATTGGTGATGCACTAGAGTATATTGGTGATGCAATAGAGTATATCACTGATGCAATAGGGAATATTGGTGATGCAATAGGGTATATAGGTGATACACCAGAGTATATTGGTGATGCATTAGAGTATAATGGTGATACACTAGAGTATATTGATGATGCAACAGAGTATATTGGTGATACACTAGGCTATATCAGTGATACACAAGAGTATATTGATGATGCAATAGGGTATATCAGTGATACACAAGAGTATATTGATGATGCAATAGGGTATATCGGTGATACACTAAAGTATATTGGTGATGCAATAGGCTATATGGGTAATTCAGTAGAGTATATTAGTGATGCAATAGGGTATATCGGTGATACAACAGAGTATATTGGTGATGCAATAGGGTATATAGGTGATACACCAGAGTATATTGGTGATGCAGTAGGGTATATAGGTAATACACCAGAGTATATTGGTGACGCAATAGGGTATGTTGGTGATACACTACAGTATATTGGTGATACACTAGAGTATATTGGTGATACAATAGGGTATATTGGTGATACACTAGAGTATATTGGTGATAGAATAGTGTATATTGATGATACACTAGAGTATATTGGTGATACAATAGGGTATATTGGTGATACACTAGAGTATATAGGTTTAATTTCTGCACTCAATTACATAACGTAAATTAGAGTTAATATCTTCTGCAACGCCCACATGTAAAACAAAGATACTCCTACCTCGGTAATAAACAAGGAGATGTTATTCCTATCCAAATCACAGAAATACACGAAATCACAGACGTCAGCTGATAAAAACTGTAACTCAAACGTTGTTTGGAAAACAAGTCCTGTCCGAAATAGGGCTAAAGGCACAAAAGTCTGGGAATTGTAAACATTTACCGACATAGATTACCACAAGATTTAGCATTTGTGGTATTAGCTATAAAGTGATGATCATTTTGGTCTTCCAGTCTAGCCCGCTTTTCTTTCCTGTGCTTTCAGGCATGTTACCGAAGGGTAACTACAGCAGGGTAACTACAGTAAAAACACTTCCCATTCCACACATGGCCATATTGGCCTGAATGTTGGCCGATGCTGACAGAAGGCCCAGACAGCCACCTCTTGGTAAAAAAAGCGAAGTGAGACTTGTTGGCCAGGATGGGAAGAGCAAATGCTCCGGCTGCAGAATCATGTCTGTGCATTAGCGTGCTGTTGGCATACTGCGAGTGCAAAATGAAATGGATGTCATCTTCTGTATTGCTGCATGGTTTTCTCTGTGTGGAATTTTGATCAGCTGTGCGATTTCCATATTCTTTGGATGCCTTGAATCTCTCTAGCTGCTTCACATACAAAATGATTTGCTAGTGATTGTGACTTTTTGGAAATATGTGCCCACAACACATCGATTTATCAATCGAGAGTTCTATACTGTGAGAAAAGAAGCCTGTACTGTGGGTTTATAATAGAAGCTTATGTTTTAGGGACTGAAAGACGATGTATGCCTTTGTGTGTAAGAGAAGAATATTTGAAAAAGCATATTTGGGTTGAATATGATGTGCACATATGCACATTTACACAGACACGTCTGCTCGCTCAGCATGCATCAGTCCTGCTTGGCGTGATTTCATCATTTCTAGAATTCACTCTGCTCACAGGCTTGCTGTAATGCTAAAGTTATTTCTCATTGTTCCAGTTTCAAGAGCTCTCTGTGAGAGTTAATGTTAAGCAGCATGGCAGATTTGCAAATGATGATTATGCATGTCTCCAACGGTCGCTCTCTTCCATTCCGGCTAGTCACAGAGCACAGATGAGGCCCAGCTGGAGCCAGGAAAGGAGCAGGAACGTATCACCATGGCAACACACATCGCTCAAACATTCATGCACAATTCAGGCTGACCTTTTGCTCTTCAGTATCAGCCCTCCGGTGGCCTCTATGCAGCAATTACATGGCCTTCAGACCAACCTGAAGTTCAGGGACCGCTTACAGGTGGATTCTCTCATCCAGAACCATCTATAAACTCCCAGCCCAAGTACCAAAATGGCTTATGGGTAACAGAGCCAGTGACTGGTAAGAAAGAGAGAGAGAGCAAGGCTGGAAAGTGGAGAGCAAGATCTGCCTGAGAGAGATGGATGGATGGATGAATAGATGTTGACGATAACTTCATTAGACTAAAAGGGAGGTCGAGTAACCAAGAGAGGTGAAAGTCGTATATTATGGCACCTTCCTGTCGCTATGCGTATTGAATTTGTGGAGAAGACTGCCGGATGAAAATGCGTTTGGAAATGGCAGCCAGTTCCCAGCTGTTTCCATCTCTGAATTTACAACCAAAACGGAATTGTTTCTTTTTCTCAAACACATCCCTCTCGATCACACTATTCTGTCTACGTATGGAACCTTTAATAAAACCGTTCTAAATTCCTTGTATTTAACGAGACACATTATGCACTGCTGATAAGCCTGCTTTTATTCATATGGCTGCTCATGCTTGCGTATTGTCTCATTGTAATTCATAACACCCGCTTTGCATAGTCTCTGTTGCAACCCATTTAGATCTTCTCACGCATTACCATTTATTCAAAGTGAGGTTTGAGTCACCCTTCACTTTAGCAGATTCTCTCCTCCGTTATTCAATGAAAAGGGATAAAATATCATGTTCAAGTGTACTTAATGTAAAACACGTCACATATCTGCATATGACATTTGGCACTTGGAAAGCCATTAACTTGCTTGCAATCTGTTGTGAGTCTTTGCTCAGCTAAGACTGAGACGTAATTTGTTTCTGATTTTTCCTTGACATTATCCCTGTTGGTATTTCCTTTAATGTGCCGGCTTAATCAGACTGGGGTGTGTTTTTAATTTTTCATAATTATTTGCGAGCGCCATGGGACATAATATGGCAGGACCGGGACGAGAGATGCAGAGGGCACGTTTGTCACTTAGATTGCAATCCTATTTTTTACCCACCACTGCACATGCTGAGAAAGAGTGTGAGGGGGAGAAAGAAGAGAATGAGAGAAAGAGCAGAGAGAGAGAGAGAGAGAGAGAGCAAGAGATGCATTTTTATACACGCTGAGGCAAAAGAAAAACCAGGGTCCATTTACAAAATTGGCTCTTTTTCTGTCATTACATTCCTATTGTGTCCACAGCCAAACCCTGGCCTTTGGGACTTTCGTCTGATTGCTACAGAACGTGAAACTTCCCTGGACGTGTGGGTTGTAGGAGGCAGGATCAAGGGAAAAGCAGGTGGGGTGGATTTGGATTCAGTTGTCACCTTTTGTCTGGTGGAGGCTTTTTTTACAAGGATAGTCTATTCTTTGTTGGGGTTGATTCCATCATGGACGTTCTGTAAGTGTAGAGACGGCTTCAGGGAAGCAATTTTGTACGGCGTTATACTGGTTCCAGTTGCTGCACATTCTAGTGCACAACATCTCAATGCTGTAGTCGCTTATTACTCCAAAGATATGACCTGTGGGCATCGGTGGTTATTGCAGGCAAGTGCCTTTCCAACCACCTAATGGGATGGCACACAAACAAAATTTACAAAAAAACATTGCTGAGCATCAAAACAATGGTTGCAGGATCTTTTTAACAACAATTTGCTCCAGACTTCAGAGACTGTTTGCCATTTCTTAGCGCTCCCATCTGAACAGACTGCCGGATTCTGTCAAAAAGTCTGTATTGATCCTGTTGAGGGCCTGTGGGTCCCTGTCAATCTCTGACCATCCAATCCATTCCCATTCCTCTCTATCATCTGCTTTACCTCTCTTTCGAGCCATTCTATCCGAGGGTTTTGAGCAAATAGTTACATGGTAATGTCATGATCCAGGGCCCATATTCAGGCACCTTTTCGCTCCGCTTCATTTTACTGTTGGCCTTTGCTTTATTTTCGAAGCTTCATAATGCAGAAAAGGTGAAATGAAAGGTCCCTGTTCCCCATGTTCCTGAGCAAGTATGGTGGTTAATGAGGGCATCTGCTAATTATGATGTACACGTTTTATTTGGGTGTCAATTAAGCAGGAATTAATGGCTCTGTTGGCAAACATATTTCCCATTGATGACAAGCAATAAACCTAGAGCCATTTTTTTTAAATGATGACAGACCTGTTTGTGCTAGTCTTCCACTTCATTTTTTATCTTTTATCTGTCTCTCAATCAGAAGGCCCTAAATGGATAGCATGACTGGTTAGGTGGGGGTGTAGCTCTCCATCTGTTCTATACACAGTGGAAACCTGTCCGGGAATTCACAGCTGCTATCGAGCCAAGGCCGGTCACAATGATGGTGTGCCAGGGCAGGAATGATGAGCACTGGAGTCCGGTGAGGCCGGAGGATAAGAAATGTTCACCACAGTAATTGGGTTTAACGTGTCCTGCTGGGGTCCTGACATGAACAGGCATTTGTCTGATGCCAAGCTCTGAACATGGTGCAATAAAATATTGTCTGGCTTGCTTCAGATCCCCCAATCTTCACTAAAACTCATATTCCTCACCTCAATTATGTTGAATCACATCCCAGATTACATGTAGTCAGTGTCCAGAATCATGTCATTAGAAGTAATATGTTTCCTGTCATATGCCCATAAGAGATTGAGGAGTGAGATTGGTGTCATCAGGTTTCTAACCTGTGAGGCTGGACGGTAGAACCTCTCCTCTTGGATCCTACAGAGCTTTCACTCAGGCTGTAGCTAGCCTCTCTCAAACCGTACAACGCGACAGCTTTATTGAAAAAGTATAAATTCAGTCCCGCCCGTCTGTTCCTCAGGGCATAAATTCCTGCCTGTTTGTGCCTGGTCATTTAGTCTACGTTTGAAAAGAAGTATCTGGTGCATCTGTAAGGGATGTAATTCAATATGGCCAGTCACAATGGGCCAGAAATGCTTTATGGAGCCGAAGAAGTGCACAGGTGGCCTAAGACAGTTGATAATAGGTCTAATAGAAAACAGCAACGATGTTTGAGGAGTGTGATATAGTCATATACTCTCATATCTCTCTCTCTCTCTCTCTCTCTCTCTCTATCTATATATATATATATATATATATACATATATATATATACATTTTAAACACAACATAGTTGACCAAAGTGCTGTACAATCATAAAACTAAGGACAGAACATGTAATCAGAATAAAATAACAAAAATATAAGAACAAATAAAATAAGGTAAAAATACTCATCACACTGTATTAAAAGCCAAACTGTATTAAAAGGTCTTGTAGGTGGGATTTAAAAATAGGAAGAGAAATATATATCATTTATATATGATATGATATATATATTATTTTGGTAAAATGATGTGAAATATACCTTTATATGTTACTAAAATCATTTTTAGATGATATATATATATATTAAGGTTTATTTAAAGCATATAATAATTTCAAATTCCAAAAAAAAAGAGCACAAAGCTAAAAGTTCAACAACTAACTGCGTTTTCACACTGGTGATTGAGGTGCTGTGCTTATTTTACAAAGGAAGGTTGCTTGTTTTAAAGTTGGAAGTTTTTTAGTTTTCTCCGTATGGTGCGTTTAATAATGTCAAGAAGCTTTGCTGAAATCCGGATCCATATCTACAATCCTAGTGGCAAGGAAAAACTCTCAGTGCTGACAAGAGGAACAAATCCAGCTATGAAGTGAGCAGTATCCAGAGGAGTAATAAATCGTTACTCTATCCAGCTGTAAAAGAATAAAGACAAACTAATTCGGAGGAGACAATAATAAAAGAATGTTCATTATTGTGAATATGATTCCTGGATTAAGAGCAGGACCGACAACATCTAGATAAAATTAAGCCAAAAACAACAAAAAAAAATCGAAGCACTATCCTTGCTAACAGTAGACCACTTTAACAGACTGTAATCCTACTTTTTTTTTTAGCAATTAAGAGCCCATATCTATCCCCGTCTCTATTTCCTCCCTTTGCTCCATGTTCCACATGTGTCCCATTGCTTAATAAGTAGCAGAGCTCCTTGTAATGCCACATTAAAAGTGCCATAGGCAGAACATATGCTAGCGACTCTTAGAATTTGTTCCCACCGCCATTTTGTTAGGCCAGGGTTTGTCTTCTCAGCCTTTTCAAAATGAAGCCCATTTAAAGAAAAAAAAAAATTACAACAGAAATTGACACACGATTAAAAAAATTAAGTAATCCGTTCGTTTCTCTAGGTGATGTAGGTCTGTAATAAAAGATCTTCTCCATGATAAAACTCTCACACCCAGGCAGCTGTAGTGACATTCTAATAGGTTTTTATTTAATCAGAGAAATTGAATTTGAGTACAGTGTGTTATGGGTATGTCTAGAGAACGCTGCAGATCTGAGGCAGCTATTGAATTTAGCCTGGAAGATCACATGGTTTGGTTGATAATGGGGTTTTTTTAGTTTTTTTTTTTGTAATAGACTGCTGTAGGGATCCAGTATATAAGATGATATAAATATGCTGTGTTTTCACCGGTAGTTCCCCAAAGACCTTTAAAGCATTAATGATTCTCTGATTGGTGTCATAATTCATATGGCTTTTCTATGAGGTGCTTAAAAATCGTACCTATACATGTGCTACTTAACAAGATATAAGAGCCACCACTGTCTCCTCAAACATAATAACCGCCCCGACTTTACTGCTTCTTATACACATTAGCACACACTTAGTCTGTTATATTGCACCTTTTAATGTGCGGGGGGGGTTTTTTAAGCTAATTTTGCACAGATATTATTTTGGTCTACATTTTTTCATTTTATAAGTTAAAGTTACTGTTTATATTAACCGATCTCACACAAACCAAGACCGTTTCCTTGTACCCTTAAACCTGCTGTATGTGGCAATAAAGATGATTCTGATTCACTGCGTTTATCCAGAACGACTCACAATTATCTCATTTATCTGAAAAAAGTTCCCAGCATTAGCTGCTTAGTTGCACAGTCTTTTGGTTACCACTCAGCTACCACTTCTAATCTGCACTTTAGGACAGTTAACCTAGTATGTTTGATCAGTGTGCACTAGCCAATAACCTGGGTTAACAGGGTGTGATGTGATGAATAATAATATAAAAAAAAAAAAAAAGTAAAGAATATCTTTGGATAAAAGTTAAGATAATTTATTGATGGGATAAGTAAAGAGATGATCCGTTTGGACATGACGGGATCTTCGTTATATAGTATGGGGCGTGATCCTACTGTGTTTATATACTGTAATATACTGATTATTACTATACTGTAATTGCACATCGTTTCAAAATTTTTAATTGTAGGTTGATTTTTTTAAAATAAGTTGTACATTCTAGCCAATCACAGGCAGCAATCAAGTCCACATGATCAAGAAATAATTAAACATTCTTCCATCTAGAAATTCCTTAAAAAGCAAAAATTCCAGGTGAAATCTTGTTAATTGCTGCATGATGACAGGTTTTAACAGCCGTCTCGTTTCCGCAGCTTTACCACCGCATCCCTAGCAGTGAGTTTTTGATTAAGCAACCAAGGTTGTAGTGACAAAAGACAATTTCGGAAGTAAAATGAAGCCAGTCATTTTTACACACTGCTACAGCAACGATATCGAGTCACAATCACGATAAAGAAAATCCGAGCCGAGCAGGAAGAGCTCTATTTTTCTCTTTGATCAATTTATCTATAAGCATGTGCTCGCTCGATGAGGCATGAACATATTTTGACGTGTTAAAATGTATACATTGTTTGACTATGCTGAAATACTCCCTGTACTGTATATCTCTGTGCAGGAATGGGACTGATGGATAGTACAACTTACTCTGATTTAATCAAAATAAGCCACTCATCCGCTCACTTTTAAGGTCATTAAAAAAATGGAGAGTGAGGGAAAAGGGTAAAAAAAAAACAAGGTTGTGTTTGACAGCAGCTAAAATCACGACTGTCATTCTGAAATACTGGCCAGCATTTAAAGGGCTTTATTTTAGCTTACTTGCTCTTTGGTTGGCGAGCAGAAGGAGAGAGAGAGAGAGAGAGAGAGAGAGAGAGCAGGTCACTTTTTATAGTGACAGCTGGCTCTTTTTTGGCTCCTCGACTAGTTCTCGTTCCATGTCCATGCCCTGCTGTGCGAAGATGAAGTGAAAGAGAAAGAAAAGGCGAAAATGAGGTGATTTGTGGAGCCATTGATCGGCAGCGAAGATATTGATTGGATGTTGAGAGGGATGGACGAGGGTGGGCTAAGCTCTTTGTCTGGATGAAATGGACACCAGTTGGCCTGGTTGCAGGGGACCGTATCACCCTGTCATCTTGCTGATGTAACTGGCAGGTGTTCGTTCGTCATATAGGATTTTTATTGGTAAAGGGGGGGGGGGTGTAGAATTGGCTAAAGCTACAACATGTCATCTTAATGCATCATATTTAAAGTAGTAATGACTTTCCTAGTATCTCTTTTTCTTAACACGGCGCCAGTTAAATGAATCTTAGCGTGGGTCATTAAACAGATACATAATCCTCTTAAAAACGGTACTTAGGGACTCCGAACTATTGCGTAGTCCATATTAGTTTTCTCGATAATACTATTGATTTCTGTTTCAAGTTTCATGATGGCAATGAAATGGAGCTTATGGTTCACAGTGGAGACCAAATGTCTTTCTGACTTATAAAAAGACATATTTTCTCAGCCCTGGATCATATTTGCCTTAGAACTGAGTGAAATGATCACAATAAATTAATAGCATAAATAGTGAAAAGTCAATATCGTTTATTTTATTGTATACAAATACAATAAAACATACAAATATCCTCATCCTTCACCAGTTCAGTGTATAAGTCTTTCTAAATCGACTTACACAGGGGAGGTGTGGTTTAGTAGCGAGGCGGTGGCTCGGTGGCTAAAGGGTTGGGCCTCTGAGCGGGGTCCTTAGCCAATGACCTTTGGGTTATAACAATTGGATATAAAAGAAAATGAGATAAATATAATTTGCTTTGAATAAAGGCAGCTATAGACATGTAAATGTAAAAAGATGTATGGAATGATGCTATTGGCTCGCTGTTTTAATGAATTCCTAATTATTCAGAATTTTTTTTTATTTTTATTTCTTATTACTATAAAGACAGAATGATGTTGATATGTATATACAGTAGGTTTAATTTCTTACGTGATAGAGCTCATAACTCAAATTACTCGTATGTCAAGTCAATTTTCCATTGAATTGAAAAAAAATTAATCCGTTCCGGGTTTCCAATTGTTTTAACTTGTCTAAAAACGATGACTCTACTTGCTAACGCACTTGCTAAGATGTGAGACACGGGATGCTGGGAGGATGTTACGGCGTTCACTGTGGTGTTTTTTTATTTTCTTTCTGTGTTGTTTATTGGCGATTGACAAGCCAACCTATGGTGTATAACAGCCACCAGCTGGACTGAAGTGTAAAGCATTGATGAAACTGGAAGAAGGAAAGAAAACACTGTGGCGTTTGCGACACTAGCGGTTGGGTGTCTGAAAATGGCTAGTACCTCAAATTTTAGCTTGCAACTCAAAGCAAACATCGGAGAGACGCCTCGTATCTCGAAAAACTCGTTAGTTGGGACACTCATAAGTCAAGGTACCACTGTATATATCTAAAAACAGAGGAACATTTGCTCTAATGATACATATCTAAAATATTTAACATATTTGTGGACTGAGAGCTCTAACCGTATTCCTAAGCGTATAGCAGAGCGCCATCTGGCCATTGCTTGGTTTCCTTCCAAGAAACACCCCAGACCAGACGAGTTCCAATACCGCGTAGGCCCGTTCCCTTCTTCCCCCTTTTACCATAAGCTGCTATTATTAGGAGCAGAATTGGAAGCAAATAAGCAAATAGACTGTTTTTGTTGTGCTTTTCTGGCTCGCTTCTTAATGTTTCTCTGTAATCGTGCCTGTTTCCTCTTAAACAGTCTCAGAGAAAAAGCAAGCGAGATGTCAAGAACTGGGGAAAGGGAGCGGGAGGGTGGTAGGAGGTGAAAGAGTGTGAAAAAAAAATATGTGGAAAAGGAGATGAACTGAAATCCGTGATGATGAGGATGGACCACGGGGAAGAGAGGAGGGGAAGTGAGCACAGCACGGGGTGGGAACTGGCAAATGGGATGCGGAGGAATCGGCGGAGAACATGAAAGAATGTTCAGAGTGGAAGAGATATGGAGCGTGTGAGCATGAAGCAAGCTCAATCTGTCTCTTTCTCTTTTATGTACTCTCTCAGTTTCTCTCTCTCTCTTTAACACTTTTATAGTTTGGATGGCTTGAATAATTAAATCCCGCATGATGACAGTGCCACAGTGCTTCTTTCGTGCATATTCTAGTAGTTAACTTTTTTACTGCTTGCCCGCATGCCTTTGAGCTTGAGATGCAAGATGGCAAAATGGTAGAGTTTCTAAAAATATTCTTCCAGTGCAGCCTTCCGTGCTCTTTAAGCTGTCTGTAAGAAAAACACCTTTGTACCACCATGGGCTTTACGGCTCTCACTCTGAACCTTCTCACACTTTGCTCGCATCCTTTATTAGACTACCACTTGTGACTTTTGGTCAAACCAAGCAATCACTACATCTTCCTACACTACTGGGTCACGTGCACCTCCTTGGTGTACATCCGAGTATAAGGCATGGCTGACTTTGATCCAATTCATCCACCTTTTATTTCTGGAAATTCTTTTTTATTAAAAACCTGCCTGGTCTGTGTAGGAGGGAGGAGGTGGATTTTTTTTTTTCTTTTTTTTTCTTTTATTTATTTTCTTTGTTTGCCGAAGTTTAGCGCTAAATAAGACACGCTGCCTCCGAGCTGGAAGGTCAGGGCTGGAAGCAGACATAGAGGAGAGGTAGCGTAATAGTAAGAGAGACAGAAAAATAAGGAATTGACTGAACTTTTATATATGTGAAAGCGAGAAAATAGAAAATTCCCACAGAAGCTGTTACGCTATCGGATCAAATAACCATCCCGTTTTGTTTTGTTTCGCTTTTTTCGGCTTTCTATTTGTTCATTTCATTTTTTCATAAGAAGCAATAAAAGGAAATAGAAAAGTTCGTAAAAAAAGGAAGCAAAGAATAATAAAGGAACGATGAAAGGTAACGCTAAGACCTACAGATCAGATTAAAGTGAACTCCAGCACGCGTACAGATGTGCCCCGACTGAGCTGGAATATTTGTGTATAATGGCTAAACAGAGCAGAAAAGAAAAGACATGTAAGAATTGTTTTCTCCGTGTATCAGCTGCCACATCTTTTTCAGCTGGTTCTCGCTCACAAAGGGGGTGCGTCTGAGCCCTCCAGGCTCCTTCAAAATGTCTGCATGAAGCCATGACTCCTGAATTAGATTTCTGGTCTTCTGATCTCAGAAGATGCAAGCCAGCTCTCATTCAGCTACCAGTATATCAGGCGTGAGGAGGAGTTTTTCTATCAGGTTGCTGTAGATATCCTAACGATATCTTAGGATTGATCCACTGGCTGTAACATCTTGTCATGTATTATGCCATGGGAACATCTTATTTACAGGAAAATATTGGATTTTCCTACCCACCCACTTTAAGGTTGATAAGAATTCATTGGGTTGGAAAAAGTCGACACCACCAGAATATCACTTTGTGCTATTTAATTCAATTTTAATTGTAATTCGATTTTATTTGTATAGAACTTTTAACAAATGGATATTGCCTTAAAGCAGCATTAGAAAGCATAAGACACAGGTGTCAAACTCAGTTCCTGGAGGTCCACTACCCTGCGGAGTTTAGCTTCAACTCTAATTAATTGCACCTGATCCAGCTAATCCGATCTTTTAGGCTCGTTTAAAAAAAAAAATCCAGGTTTTGCGGTTTGGAATGAGGTTGAAACTAAACTCTGTAGGACTTTGGCCCTCCAGGAATTGAGTTTAACACCCAAATTTCAAGATTATAATTAGACTTGAAATGCATGCATTTTATTTATCTTTAATGAGATAAATGAGAAATCTAGAAAAGAGCCAGATTCAAGAGTTAACCCATTCTAAATGAACTAATAATAAAGTACAGGTGGTCAACAAACTCGGTCCAGAAGGGCCGGTGTCCTATAGAGTTTAGCTCCAATTCTAATCAAACACCTAAACTAGCTAATTATGGCACATGAAACTTACAGGCAGGTACATTTACATTTACAGCATTTAGCAGACGTTCTTATTTAGAGCAACTTACATTTCTTTTTATACAACTGAGCAATTAGGGGTTAAGTGCCTTGCTCAGAGACCCAGCAGTGGCAACTTGGTGGTGCAGGGAATTGAATCCCAATCTTCCAGATAGAAGTCCAACACCTTAAATAAATACGCTAACACTTCCCAGGTGTGTTAAGGCAAGTTGAAGCTAAACTCTGCAGAACACCGACCATCCAGGACTGAGTCTGGTGACCCCTACTATTGTATGTGTTTATGAATAATTGTTAAGGTATAATAATAATAATAATAATATAGTATGGAAGTATACACGGGGAAGTGGTTAAGGTGTTGGATTACCAACCCGAAAGTGGTGGGTTCGATTTCCAGCTCCACCAAGCTACTACTGTTGAGCCCCTGAGCAAGACCCTTAACCCCCAATTGCTCACTTGTATAAATGAGATAAATGTAAGTCGCTCTGGATAAGAGTGTCTGCCATATGCTGTTAATGTAATGTAATGTAATGTAATGTATGTGATTTCGGACGGGACCCTGCTTTAACAAACGTGTGTGCAACTAATGGTTAAAAAACAATACATGTAATTTATTATACGTTACTACATAACGAAAAATTTCTATAATAAAATCATTGGCATATTGCTGTGGTAAAACCTAAGGAATAAATATATTATTCCTTATACTCCTTATATTATATTATATCCTTATATGTTATACAACTACTGGCTTAAGCACCTACTTTTCCAATAACAAATACGGATGGTTCCGATTGTCAAACCTGTGAATGTTTCTTCCAACCCCCCAACGAATTGTAGGCTGTTGCCATAGCGACACCTCCCCCAACCAATCCGGTGGCACCACATGCTTAGGAGATAAACGATAAGCACAGCAACCTATAGGGGTAAAGTCACTGCTGGGATGATCATCAATAAGCCAGATGATAGTAGAAAAGCTTTGTCTATAAATTTATCCCACAAAAAAACACAGGCTCCATCAGGATAAATAAAGAATTACAGGGCAGTCCTGTAACAGACGACGTATGGATAGAGTTGATAGAATGATAGAGCTTATTCTTAGGCTGTGTTTAAGCGATAGATCGGATTTAGTTTGATGGCCACCGAATTTTCATTCATTCATCTTGTATATGTGTTTGTGTGTGTGATAAAAAGCTTCAACATCCTCTATCACCCCAGTGCCATCCAGGGGCATAATGCGTGCTGCATTGTTTAATCTTGTCTATGCACAAATACGAAGCCTTTTTTACTCATCCTTTATCTTCTCTCGGTTGTGTTCATCTCGCTATCGTTTTTCTTTCCTCTGTTCTTTCTTCTGCTCATGCAAGCAAAGCTTTAAAAGTGGTCTTAAAGCCTGCACGTGCCTGCAGAAGAACTAGAATATGTTCCAGAAAACTCTTCGGAAGACGAAGTCGATATGTATAACCTTAGACCAGACTTAAGTGGGACCTGTCCTCATACGGGTGACTCATACGAGTATGCGATTATGAAGCATTATAAACATCATAAACACTGAAGAGTGTGATTCTAAATGATGGGGTTTTTTTTTCTACCGTCACTCGGAACCAGGAGCTTTTAAGCATCTTGTAATATTTAGCTCGACATCCGAGATCATTATGGATGCATCAGCACCTCCTCCACTCGTCCATTCCATGTTCTAGTGGAATGTTTGAGATTTTTATAACGCGGAATCCAACTGGAGCCAAGACTCGGGATAAGTTTGAGAAGGAAAACAAGTGGAGAAGAATTAGCGTAGAATACGTATGTTAATTAAAATGAAGATAAGTACAATGCTATAGAAAAGAAGCAACAAGGTCACTTAACGAAATAATGTTCTCACTAACCAAACCTGGTGTTACGGTAATATCATGGGTTTTTTTTTTACCCATACAAAATTTGCTAAATATTTTTTGACATCCTTTTTGGGTCACGCCTTCATATCGTTACTTTGAAAAAGCGTAAGTCAGTATATCGTAATTGAAGGATTGTCGGTACTTTTGATTCACAGGCTTATTTTCAATGTAGACCGTAAAATAGAACATATTTTCCATAACATTTATATTTGCAAATGTGATTTAATGTAATAAATGGCAAATATTAGTAAATTAGTAAAGTAAATACCTACCCGACCCGTAAACACTGGCTAGGTAACAAAAACATGAACACCACATAATGGATCAGGGAAAAGTATGTTTGCTCATCTGAAAGGTTTTTTTTTTTTGTAATTAATGTTACTTTATACTGTATCACTGTATCAGAAGAGTTGTGCAGTGTGTGTAGACTCCTGTACTCAATTGTGTCTCTTGTGTTTATTGTAGTCTGTGTTACACCGGTGAATTTCAAGCAGACATTCTGGGTGACAGGCGCTGTGTTCAAAACAACAGTGGGCACCTATGCATGTCAGATTGACAGCACCAAGTTCTGACAGCACAAGCTGCTTTAAAAACACACACACACACACACACACACAAACACACACACACACACAAGTCCATCCATCCTTACGTTGGATAGAGCCCCATGCTGTTTAATCTATTGTGGGTGTATGGGATAGGTGTCCGTCAAGCACCCGTGTTACTTCTACCTCCAAAAAAAAAAGAGATAACACAGGCGTGAGGATTCACCTGTCAGTACTGGATTTGACAGAGAAGGAGAAGAGTGTAGGACACACTGAGCTGTGTGTGTGTGTGTGTGTGTGTGTGTGTGTGGGTGGGTGTGTGTGCCTCAAATATTTGGAAGTCAGTGATCAGGAACAGACTGTGTTCATAGCTTTCTAGCTTATACCTGTCCTGAGGGCTGTTGATAACAGCAAAAGATAGGTAGATAAAGAGAGAGAGAGAGAGAGAGAGAGAGAGAATTTATTTAAAAAATTACTTAAAAAAAAATAGTTTTTTTTAGCAGTGGTGAAAGCAGTGGTGTGTGAGAGAGAACGAGAGATAGAGTGAGAGAGTAAGACAGAGCGAGAGGGAGAGAGAGAGTGTGAGAGGGAAAGTGAGAGGGGGCGAAAAAGAGTGTTAGAGCGAGAGGAAGGGGAGAGAAAGTGCCAGAGGGAGAGAGAATGTGAGAGGTAGAGAGAGGTAGAAAGAGCAAGAGAGGGAGACAGATAGAGAAAGAGTGTGAGAGAGAAAGAGAGGGAGAGAGGGAGAGAAATTGGAAGAGAGAGAGAGAGAGAGAGAGAGAGAGAGAGGGTTATTTGATCAAGGCTTAAACAGCTTTTTGTCAGTTTGAGGCTGTAAAATGTGACAGTGTTGAAATTTAGGGAAACTTTGCACAGCTTTACAGAGATGAGTCATTTCCATGGCAACCTCAAACGGGCTGCATTACTCACGCTTCACCATGAGCCGACGAGGATGAGGTCATTGTTAGTTAATGATGAGGTGTTTGTGAGGGATACGACCTGTTCATTCTTAAACTGTAATGGTGAAGGATGTTGATGCCATTATTTTTTTAGTCTAATCCAAACAAGCATTCTTACAAGTAAATAAAAAAGCATGCAGGGTCAGTCATGTTACAGCGCCCCCTGGAGCAAACATAGTTAAGGGCCTTGCTTAGGGGCCCAACAGTGGTGGGGCTTGGACCCTTAAATCAAAAGTAGAAAAGTCACAAAGTAAAGTGCTGGACTGATGATCAGAAGCTTGTGGGTTTGATTCCCAGCACCACTAGGTTGCCACTGCTGGGCACTCAAGCGAAGCCCTAAACCCTCAACTGATCAGTTGGATAAAAAAAAAAGAATCTGCTAAAGGTCTAAAATAGAAAATAACTGGGGAAAAAAATCATTTATTCATTTATCTTTATCCGCTTATTCCCTAATTCGGGGTCAGGAGGATCTGCTGGAGTCTATCACAGCCATCTCTGAGAGAGCGAAAGACGGGAGGGATGCACCCTGGACAAGTCGCCAGTCCAACACAGGGCCACACACACTATCACACTCAGTCCTAAGGGCAATTTAGAATCACATATCAACCTAACATACATGTTTTGGGACTGTGGGAGGAAACCGGAGAACCCAGAACTAAAATGCATTGTGTAACCACCAGTCACTGCGTGAATTTTATTATTTCCCATGTTTTCAGTCTTGCATCACTAGTTACTTGCATCGTGTTGCTTTTAAGCATGTGTCACCTAAATGTTTAATGAAAAGACAGAGCGTGAGAGAAGCGAAGATTTTTTCAACAGACTTAACAACAAACCATTGATTTCTGGCCCCACCGAACAGAGCGGAAGCCTGTGAATAAAAGTCTGGTAGTCTGAAATTTAGCGACCTGGAATTAAACCAAAACTTTCACGTGACACACCGGTAACTTCCTGGAAAAATAACGCCGAAATCAGGAACATGCGGAATTAATGGTATACATAAAAGAAAATGGTTTATCCCACCTCTCTTAACCCGATTGATATTTTAATTAAGTTGGGCATTTTTATCCTGATTGGACGTTACATAGAGCAATTTCATTGTGATTGGACTTTGTACTTGTAATCGGAATACTATGCTCCATAGTATTCCGATTACAAGTCAGCAACGGTAGATTAGTTCCCTGTTAGTATTTCTGCTACATATGCAGAGTTCGACTGTTGTTAACAAACTGTGGAACTTTGACACCGGGGCAACCCTAGTCACCCTATACAGCTGTGTTTTCCCAGTAAAGTCGACAGCTAACAAAGACTGCTGCCATTTTCTTGTATTTGGTCTACAGCTTTTTCGTATTATCTTTGTAAACCTTCCCATCCTGCTTGTTTTCCAGGCTGCCGGGGAAAACTCTGTGGCTTTGGTGCAACCTGTGAAAGAGACTCTACCGACCCGTCAAAAGGAGAGTGTGTGTGCAAGAAGACCACATGTCCGTCTGTGGTGGCGCCGGTGTGCGGTTCGGACTCCTCTACCTACTCCAACGAGTGTGAGCTGGAGAAAGCTCAGTGCAACACTCAGAGACGCATCAAGGTGATGCGCAAGGGCCCATGTGGTAAGCTTTCTCTAGCTATCCTGACACACACACACACACACACAAACACAATGTCACACAGAGACTTAAACCATCGCTGAGGTCTATTAATCCCATATTAAACATTAAAACTGTAGGAGTTTCTGCAACAAGCACATGGTGAGGGGCTACAGTAAAACATCAGGAATAAACTCAAGATCTGTTGTCTTTGCTATGGGTCCAAAAAATGGACCCATGGCAAAAAATAAAAATAGTGTGAGAGCAAAACCTCTAAAAACTAAACACTTAAGGGCGGTGCGGCACGGCATGGCATATACTTTTGGCTTATATTTCGACTCCTGACATCACACTAGCATTTCCCCCTTATTATTACTCTGCACGCCAACAGGGGTCACACATCCCCAGGTTGGGAAGCACTGATCTAGAGATTGACGATAATCGACCGATATTTTTCCCGATATTTAATCTTTTTTCCCATCATCAACTGTATATCAGATTTGTAATATGACGCTACTTTCTTCCTGTTTTGAAACTTGCGTGCAAGACCGCCATTAAAACATTGCACAGTAAGGAGAGGCGAGTCAACAACAGCTCTTAGAGCTAAAGCAATTCGATTAGCTTTAATTAACATACTATAGTTAACATACCAGTAAATGATGCTGTAACTACAATCTTGATTGCTTAATCAGGAGTTATAAGCCACATTAAAAAGCAACATTTATTGTAATTCAGAGAGTTTAAAATATTTTCAATTAAACAATTAAAAAACGATATAGAAGTGAATGTTATGTTCGCAAAGACGAAGTTCAAGACTGTTTTTGGAAATTGTAAAACAATAAATAATTACCGGTTCCTATCAGTTATCGGTCACATAATCAGGCATATAATAATTTTTTGTTTTAAATTATCAACGGTTAATCTCTAATAATCTGCGTTATATGCAATGTCATGTTGTATAATGCCTCTATAACAGTGTGTAATCATAATCATAATATTAGCTCCTTTGGGAGTTCCTCAGGAAACAATACCATCATTCAGGAAGCTCACTAAGGTCTGACTCCTTTATTCATAAACGTTCTGAGTCTGTTTACCTAACCGCTATAAGTAGCAAGTAGTGAAACACAACAAACGTATCCTTCCTGCTGCTCTATTTAGCGACCTTTCATGCAAACACTAGGCAAAAAAAGCATGACGCAAGTAAAGGGTCTTTACCTGTTATCTCCCCTGGCCACTTATACACACATAAAGGATTGTCCTTACTGAGCTACCACTTGATTAACACAGTGCTTGATGTGAAGGCCAGCGGGTTGCTAATGGTCAGCAGCCTCCCGGTCATTTCCTTAATGAAACATGCAGCGTGTCCATCACAGCGACTCGTCTTTTTCCTGACAAAACATGCAATAAAGCAGCTTTCTATGATTATAGGGATGGGGGGGGTGATTTGAAGGAGATAGAGATGAAAAGAAGGCGTGTGCTGTTTTTAATTAGTTAGAGTAAAGTAAACAACAGTTGCCCTTGGAGGTGTGCAAATAGACTAAGGGAAGGACAAAATGCTGTAGGTGTGTGCTTTGTAGCAGCACATTTAATTTATGAACCTTTTTTTAAGGTAGTGTATTAAAGAAGTGGTAGCGCAGTGGTTTATTGGGTTGGCCTACTAACCGGTAGTTTGTGGGTAGTTACCACTGTTTGGCCCCTGAGCAAAGAGCAAAAAGCTAATATAGTTTGTCTGTATAATGAAGGGATTAAAAGGACTCCGCTTTCCTTCCCAACCAGGATCAAAATAGGAGGGCTGTATCAGGAAGGGTATAAAATCTGTGGCAAACCAAATATGTATCCTATAACGAGAGCAGCCAAAAAAGAACATTGATTTAAGTAATTACACTGATGCCTTGACTTACTAGTTTAATTCTTTCTATGACGGAGCTGGTAACTCAAATGACTCGTATGTCAAATCAAAAACATTGGCTGAGAGACTCCTCGTATCTCAAAAAAAACTCGTTAATTAATTAAGTTCCACTGTATAAAGTCTCATCTTATAGTTTTTCTGACTAACCAGATTTTCATAAATAATACATTTCTTGTGTAATGCACTTGTCCTTATATCCTGGTTCAAATAAGGTTTGCATTGTCTACGTGTGTGTGTGTGTGTGTGTGTGTGTGTGTGTGTATTAACTGGGTTTATCGCAGGATGTTGCAAGCCAGTGCTGGGTGGTCAAAAAAAAAAAGCAGCAGGGCAAGGCGGCAGATCAGTAGCTGGTTTATGCCCTGTCTGCTTTGTTGTGCATCCACAGGACATCCAGAATTCTCACAGTCACTCAACTTTGAAACCAAACCCCACACACTCGTTTTTCCACACATTAATTACTTTTTCTCAGTTTTTTTAGTTTTTTCTTCTCTCAGGTCTCCACCCTGCATATTTTATATAGTGTTTCTAGTGTTACTCTTCTGTCTGAAGAGCAGCAAGTAATGTTTGTGTCTGTGTGTTTTGTAAATAACATTTTGAGGTAACTTTTTAGACTTTGGTAAACAGATGTTTTAGTTCGCTTTATAAATTCACTTTATTTAATTTAATTAAAGAAACTTGCAATACAGTGGTTTCTTATGCCACCTGAAAAAGCTACAAGTGCATAAAATATTTCCTGTACAGTGAATAAAATGCATAGTATAAATCTAACTGATAATGGAATACTGTGAGAAGTGGTAGATTAGTGAATAAAGAATTCTGGGTTAAATTCCCAGCAGTAACAAGCTGCCCCTGCTGGGCCCCTGAACAAGGCCCTTAAACCTCAACTAATTAACCAAGCTTATATGTATATATATATGTATATATCCATTATGTCATTTCTTGCACAGCTATAACTGTATCATGCTACTGTATACTGTAACATACTATATCTATATCATACTATTTATACCCTTATTTACCCTTAAATACCCTATGTCACATATTATTGCACCTTCTGTACATTATTTACTCTCACCTTTGTAATTATAACCCTCATACCCTTATTTATTACACTGCTATTTATTGCAAATAGGCCACTTATGCACTTCTGGTTATATGCATTTCATTGGCTCTGTACATTTACCTTGCACAATGACAATAAAGTTGAATGTAATCTAATCTAATCTAATCTGAATACTAGAATATTGTCCAGACATTAAACCGTGTAGATCCTGTCCCCTGCGGAGTAACAAGGCAATTCAGACTAATTGTGTTTACTTATATAAGAACAATTGCACAGTAGGAGACCTGCTCCAGAGGCTAACAAAGATCTGGGCTTTGGTTCGTTCAAATGCAACCTGATTTACTGACAAATTCCGTTTTGATCACTACGGATTTGTGGCTTCCTTTACACTTAAGATGGTACTGAGTGTAAGACTGAGAGAGCTTTTGATTGGTGTGTTATTCAGTCATTATAAGCTTATTACAAGGATGTGTAATTGACTCTACTTTGAAATAATTTGAAAGAATGAAGTACAACTTCTATAAAAGTCTTCATAACATGGACTCCTTCCAGCATCAACAACGTAAAACAACATAGTAACATTAAGACGGGACATACAATCCTAAAGCAGCCGCAACAAAAAGCAAATAAGCTCCTTGTACAGGATTATTAGTTTGCTAATACTAGCTTACTCTCCCTCTCTCACAATAATAACATAGATTTATTATGTCAGATGAGGTGGCAGGCAGAGCTTCAAGTAATTCCTGTCAGTCTCTGCCCCCTCTTCTACCCACGTTGCGAATCTATTGAATCACGTTATTACTTGCAAACTCTTATGTCTTTTAATGTAAATGTTGACCTAGCTAGCAGGGAACGTTCCCACGGCTTTTGCTAATGGTGTTTAAAAGGCTTAATGGTTAGCACTGTTGCTTCACAGCAAGAAGGTCCAGGGTTCGATTTCCAGGCAGGTGTGGAGTTTGCATGTTCTCCCCGTGCTTGCGTGGGTTTATACTGGGTAGTCCGGTTTCTATAGGCCAAAAACGTGTATGTTAGGTTGATTGTCCATAGGAGTGAGTGTGAGTGTGTCATCCTGTGATGGATTGGCGACCTGTCCAGGGTGTACCCCTCCTGCCTTTCGCCTGTTAGAGAAAGCTGGGATAGGCTCCATTTCCGAATTAGGGAATAAGCGGGTAATAGAGTATGAGCGAATAAATAAATGACTGAATATTGGGATGTTGTAACGAACTCCACTGAGGCGAGTAGGTAGAACCCAAGGTGCGTTTTATTAAATAAAAGCGACAAACCAACAAATATAAACTAAACTTGACTAGGCTTGATTTGCCTAGACTTAACTTGACGTGAACGCTAACATAAACATTGGCAAACTCACCACAGTGGTACACGGACAATAACTCACCACACACAATGCAACAAGAGGGCTTGAAAAAGTATTCACACCCCTTGAACATCTCACAACCACAAACTTTAATGAGATTTTATGTAAGGTGACAAGTTCAAGGGGTATGAATACTTTTTCAAGGCACTGTCTATATACACTAAACTAACCAATGGGAACAAGACACATGGACCACATGACAGGAACATGGATCACATGACAGGAACACATAGGGAACAAAGATCACATGACACGGAACAAGCCAAGAATTAAACAGAAGACATAATATAAACATAAAACATGATAGAAACATGAAACACTAAACCTTACAAACATTCTACATGAAGTTATTATTAGTTACTATATAAAACAATGTCCTTATGGCTTTATTCATAGTTTTATTCGATAAACGTTGGGAAAAAATGTTGAGAGAAAACAACACTATAAACTAACCCTAAAATAATGTTTCACCAACGTTAAGCAAGATGGAGATTTTTTTTCACTTATTTCAAATCATGTTCCCAAAACCAAAACAGAAAATCTGTTCTGTTATTCGCTAATGCAATTTGACGAAATGTGTAACTTTTTTCCATCACATAATTAATCAATAGTGTTTATCGGTTCTGACAGTCTTTGTCCAGCAATTTTATTAGCTCCATTCTGTTAAAATGAGATTCCCGTTGCTTTTAATTACCATTGAGAAAACAAAAAGTCTCGCTTTGTTTTTGAGGCTCATTTAAACTTTCTCTTTAGCATCTCCCAGATGTCTCACAGAGAAATGGCATCAGTTCTGCCTCATTGGGAAACTGTTGGCTTCTCCTCATCCGAACGAGGATATTGGACTGCATGGTATAGTAAGCCTCTAATGGAGAAATCAATGTGCTGTCTCTCTCTCTCGGCAGTTTCTTAACTGGGGACGTGCAGTTTATTTCCATAATCCTTTACCTGCAAACTGGATTGGAGGACCTAGTCACACGCACTCAACCCAAAGCTCTCTCTCGCCCACGTCTCCCTCGCTCCCCGTCATTACACACTTGTCACATCGTGAGGTGAGGAGCAACAGCTGCCGACGTCTGCTGTAGTAATAATAGCACTGGTGCAGCTCATCCCTGTAGTGAAGCTATGGGAAGTGAGACGTCCACATTGTTAGAAGCATCTGATTTTGCAGTTCAGTTGTGTTTAGCCTCAGGCTAAATACTTCAAATAATTTCTGCTTAGGAGACGCTTTAAAACTCCCTTCAGTTGTTTTTAATGCACTAAGTGTAAATTTGTTTTTTTGTAGGCGGTGGAAAAGCCCACACATTCGGATGGTTGCGAATGAACAGGACATGATATACAAAGCAGGTTATGGTGTATAAATTGTAGAGCTGCCAACATTGTAGGATGCTGGTAGAGGGCTGCCAACATCGATTGTTTAGGAGGAGCCGTGGCGTGTGACGTTTTGGAATATTTGCTAAAGAAAATATGAGCCTTTATTTCTTTATTACGAAAACACATTTCTTTTAGTTGGAAAGACAATTAACCAATGTTTTCCTTCAATCTCTAGTTGATCTTTCTGTTAACTTTGACCTTATTCTTGTAAAACCCTAGCAAGAAACCAGGAAGTCTATGTTCAAGGCAAAAAAAAAATCCGAGCTGCTTATTAGCATTTTTGTTGTTCTAGCTTGACAATCACACCTGCCGTCAGCACATGCTGGGGTATCGTTGTTGATCTAATACCACCAGCATCACATGATCAGTCAGTCTGTCCGGATCAGGTTTGCAAATTAAAAAAAAAATAACTGTGGAGGGGAAAAGACTACAGTCATTATTTTAAAATAAAGATAGATAGGATGAGTTTCTGTAATTATTAAATGTATTTTTTATATATTTTATTTATATATTTACTAAAAGGTCAATTAAAAGTGGTGTGGTTCAAAAACATTTTTTTGCTGGTTAAAATTCATTAACTTTAGTGTTCTGAATGTATTTCTATGTATTCTATGTGTGCAAATTAGAATTCTAAGGCCGCTACCACTTTACCATTTTAATTTCAAAATATTTACTGCGCACCCTGTTTGCCCAGATTAGGTTGCCAGATTAGGAAACATCCTGTTCATCCTGTGCTTTTGAACATTTTATAGGTTAATGATTTAACCAAACTCACGTGTGGAAGATGATACCAGAAATTTCACGTACTGCGGGGAAAAAAAAGGCTGGTTCAAAACGGAGCAAAAACGCTGGAGTCGACTACAGGAGTCAAAGGGTCGGATAGATGATGTCATGGTTACAGTATTACTTTTGGGCATAAAGAAATACGGTGTGATTGGATTTTGTGTGTTTTGATAGTAGCACATAATTGTAGTTAGTGTATCTTATGAATTAACTCTACAGCAGAAGCGTGTAATTCGGTAATATTTTTAAGTTTGGTGTTTTAGTACTGTTACAAACTGTAGTATAAGGTTTTCTTACCGGTGAATGACACATGATGTATTGTAGTAATGTTGTCTCTGGTCGTCTAGCCTATGCACGTTCATTATGTTCGATAGGCGTGGCTTTGGACCGCGACGGTGGGCCAAAAACTTTCAATGCTATCTGGCTACAGGTTTCCAAAATGTCCCACTCTGACATTACAATTAAATAGGATCAAAAAATAGCAGCAGATTCCACAGTTAAGTGATTGAAGGCAAACAATATTATTATTTAAAAACCTGATTCGCTTAATGCTTTTGCATTAAACATTCCCTTTCATTCTGCTACTAATAGCTAAAGCATTAAGAACACATTTTAGAATCACTTTTATGTCTTGTACCTTTTTTTTTCCACTCAGAAAAAATAGTTGTTGTTGTGTGCAGCTCTTGGTTCTGACCCAGACGTTCTCCGGGTGACTGTGCAGCCCCTGTCCGTCTCGTGTAAATGAGCTGTTCTGTTCTGTGAGAGTGTGAATAAAGGAAGGAAGATTGTGTGGTGCGGGGAAGTATATGTGTCTAAAAGTGTGTTGAAACGTCATAGAAATGTGTGAGTCTGTTTGTTGGGGGTGGGGGTATAAGTGTGTGCATGTGTGTGAGAGTATGCCCGTTGCTATCTCTCTTTCTCTCTCTCTCTCTCTCTCTCTCTCTTTCTTGCTCGCTCGCTCGCTCGCCCTTTCTCTACCCCAAATGCGCACACACTTTTTCGCCTGACTATGTGACATGGGATTTCATTTACACCCCTCGTCTGCTCCTCCTCGGTTTCCCCACTCCATCTGCTAGAGGATCTCCACACGGCTTCTCAGCTTCACACATCACCAAGTATATTTAGTTCGGCTGATGTCAGCCTATTGAATGTGGGGTGATGATGTCATATCCTGACTCTTTAAATGATATCATTCGGAGTGTGCTGTCTAACAGCCGAATTAATGAATGTAGCTATTTATCACCAAGCAGGTGATTTATCCTGAAGCAGCAGATGTCTTTTAGGATGACATCATGTGTAAAATAGCAAATTTATGTTGTTCTATTTTGAAAGAGTATCTATCACAGAACGGTCACCCAGGCTTTAGGTTAATTTAACACTTAACGTTATACAGTGGAACCTTAGCATATACATTTAATTAGTGCTGGAGGTGAATTTTTAAGGTGAAAAATTTGTATTGCGATAAAAATGTATTCATAGGAAAAATATTATATTACATTTTTTTCACCCAAAAACATTACCGATTTTAGACACAATAAAATAAATAGACCCACGCCACCAGACTGTCAACGAAAATAAAAAATCATGTAGGTTTTGAACTCATGCCGAAGCCAAAGTCAGTATTGTGGGTGGAACGTTTTTGCTAAATGAAAAAAAAAACATTAAAACTTGCTTTGGTTGGATCCACTGATGCAAACAATTTTTGAGGCTTCAAATTTGGGTCGGTTCAGGTCCTTCATATGGCAAAAGAGATTTGTATGCCGATGCAAATTTACATTTACAGCATTTCGCAGATGCCCTTATCCAGAACTGAGCTATTAGTGGGTTAATGGCGCTGCTCAGGGGCCCAACAGTGCCAATTTGGTGGTGCTGGGAATTTGACCACGAGCTTCCGATTAGCAGTCCAACACCGCTACCACTTTAATTCTTAAGGTGAAAATTTGTATTGAAGTGCATTCGTGTGCCAAAGTTCCACAGCATGTTGAAAAAAACAAATGAACGCAGTCAATCATTTTTTTTTCTTACAGAAATCTTGGCCTTGACCATTAATAATTTATGTTTTTCTCGGTAATACAAACAAAAATGCCCATTTGGGCTGTGCTGAGCCCCACACCAGTCTACCAGCTGTGCAAAAAATAGCATATGTTTTTAAATATCCTATTAAAATATCTGTATAAAACCCATTCCACATGGCCAAGGATGTCTCTTTATCTTTATTTTCGTAGCCACTTAGATTCGACGGGCACACAGCCGCACTGTTTAACTGCAGGCTTGGTGTTATGCTTGATTCTGGAACTCAGCATTCATTTAATAACTACACAACATTTAATAAGACTGTTTAATAAACCTGCCCTTTTAGCTGGTCAGCAGGCCTGTTTTCTGCAAGACTTACAAAAAGTAATGACATTTATAACAAATACATGAGCAGTCTTTAGCCTGGTCACAGTTATAGTGGCTCTGAAGCCTATCCTGGAAATACTCCAGGGCAAGTGGTAGTTCAGTGTTGGGTTGGGGATGACAACCAAGCTGCACATGCTGGGCCTTTAAACAAGACCCTTAACCCCGAACTGCTCAGCTCTACCAATAACCTGTAAGGCACTCTTGATAAGGGCGCCAGCCAAATCCAGGACATGTAAATGTAAATGGCTATGAGGCAGGGTAGATTTCAGATAAGACCCCTGTCCATAATTTAGACACTAAACCATTTTCCAATAGTAGAAGGAATGTAGTAACTCTATGAAGACTCTATGGACTGACCCCTAGACATGCCACCTACTCCGGAATGCCTTCCTAAACCAGAAATGAATTCGATTGGCACTGCGATATATAAATATTCTATATGTCCAAATTCAGTGGACACCTGACCATCAAACTCATGTGTTAGTTAAATATCACAATCCAGGTTTAACTTCACCTTTCTGGAAACAAAAAATGTTACTAGATTTTAGAGCATGGTTGCAGGGATTCGCTCCTTCAGCCACTAGAGCATTAATGAGGTCAGGTATAGAGGCTGGATGGACAGCTGGCATTCCACTTTACACCAAATTCTTTCTAAATACCAAGGTACCAGAATCCTTTATTATCTTGTTACTCATTGCTGATACCTTACCGCAGTCAATCCTGGCTATTTATAATTGTACATTTCTCACCGTACATTCCTTGATCCTGGGTAAACATTATATTTAAATATTTGCGGTGTCAGCAAACATGATTGGATAAATAAACACACCACTTAATTTTACACTGTGCAACGAGACTCATCTTGCTTCAGAGTGGGGCTTCATAAATAGCGATGCTAATTTAGCTGCTAAAAGTGTAAAACATTTCCTCCTGTGATCACGGATCTCATTTCGTGCAATTAATGGCAAGAGGAATCTTTGATTTAGACCCCTTAGTTTGAGGTCTAAGGGGACATACAGAGACAGTCTATACAATAATGTCTTTCTAGCTCTGTGGTTACAGTTGACATGTGTCTTTGGCTAATTGGGTATTCACAAACCTTTAACCCTATAGAGTAGATAGTGTTTTTGGAGGATCACACCCTCTATCTGCAGGTTCTCTGCATTGTTAACCAGCTTGTCAATAGTCAAGCTACTGTCTTCTACTACAGTCCTAACCATTGCTGTAAGGTCAGATAGAGGGGGCATTTATCAATAAAGGGTCTGTTTTCTGCTTGCACAGCCTCTCTGCCCTATAAGCTACCTATAGAGCCGTCTCCTAGATCCGCATACGCACACAGACTGCCGAATCCGCTTCAGAACACTATCAGAGAGCCTCGGTGCGGCTCATTTTTTGGCAAGCAGTGACAGTTGTTAAACAAATCCTGTCTTTCTTCTGCTTCCATCTATCTTTCCCAGCCTTTGGCTGTCTGTCTTTCCCCTCCCTCTTCTAATCACCTCACAAGGTCCAGAAGTGATAAGGAAGATTACAGCAGGCTGGATGCATTAAAAAGCCACATTTCCCCGACACTCTTCTCGAACAGCGCAGTGCTTTCTTTTTTTTTTTTTTTTTTTTTTTTTTTTTTTTCAACACAACTTCAACTCATGCATTTATGCATGAGTTCACCTGAATAATGTATTATATATATATATTTTTATTCCGTTTAGATGCAAGGCAGACAGATTGATGATAGCGAGCGCCCAAAATATTAAAAAAAAAAAAGGAGCAGTACTTTTAGTTAATATATTAATATATAATTAGAACATTAACCCACTAATAATATCTTTTCTATGATATTTTTCGTAAGCAGAATACAAATATGTAATATTTATTTTTTTCCTTTTTTTTTTTTACAAGTTTGAGTGAATCTTAAAAATGAATTCTTCCGGCTTGTTTTAAATTTTTTTAAAATGGAACTGATGAAAAGAGATTCATGTTATGAAGTTTTCTTTAACAAAAAAGCTTTATGAGGCATCGCCTAGCTGTGGGACATAATGGATATTGAGTGGTACATTCATTTTCATATCTTCCCCCAGCCCACGGTTATATAACCAATCCTTGTCCGCCATCTTCTTCTCTGTTTGCTTATGCCATATTAAACACTTCTGCCTATTTGTCTTTCCTGAACACTTCCGGCCTCGTGCTGTGTTCATACACAGTAAAAATAATGATTTCTGTGAACATCATGTGCACATACTCTAAGCACACGGTATTAAATAAGTCAGACACTGTGTGAAAAACCAATAGCTGCACACTCCTTCAGTCTCTCTCTCTCTCTCTCTCTCTCTCTCTCTCTATATATATATAGATATATATATATATATATATATATATATATATATATATATTTTTTTTTTTTTTTTTTTTTTTTTTTTTTTTTTTTTTTTTTTTTTCCACACACACACACACACACACACCTCTTTGGAAGAAGAAGTCATAATCACAAAGCAGCATGGCCGCTGGGCTCCTGCCCCTTCCCTCTCAAGTTAATGCAAGGAGAGAAATGGTTTTCCCATCAGGCAATAGGTGCAAGCTCTCTCCGAAGCACTCGGCTGCTCAGAGGCAAGTCGAGGACAAAACAAGGACTCTGACAGAATTATTTCAGAAGAGCTGCTCACAACCGACAAGAATTAAGGCAGGTGCTGGTGGGTGGGGTGGTTTGAGATGATTCACACACACTTTGGGGGCCCACGGAGGTCTGTTTTATTACTAGTAACAGTATTAGCAGTAATTAAATAGTATGTTTCATGTTTCATATTCTTTCATAACCGCCATTATGTCTGTATGTGTTTCCTTCAACAGAAATCTTGACTCCATTGATGTTATAATTGATGTCTTATATAAAATAGCAATTAGAATAACACCATTTTAAATCCTGTTATTATTAGTCCTACATGTCATGTGACACACGTACTATACGAGTCCCAATGATTTAACTGTTGCTATGGAAACTATAGCGTGTTAGAATAAGAGTGTTAATATTAACCTGAACTAACACTTTATTAACACTTTCTGACTAGAATTCAGCAGGGATGTCATATACATTACGGTACTTTAGGTCGGTTATTAATTAAACACGTTGCGGTAAATTCAAATGCAACATTAAGCATTTTGGAAGCCAAATGATCAGAAATACATAGCGTGGTATAATAATTATTGGTTTTTGTATTGATTTTTTATAGATTACAAAGATTTAAGTTAGAGCAAATGTTTCCTATCTAGTTTATTCTTTAAACATGAAAACTTTAGCAACGACTAGCTTTGAATCGTTAACATTACGTTTTAATTTGGTTAGTATTCACTGAGCCTCAGCCGGGATAATTAGTTGAATGTATGATTTCTTATCAAATATTAATCGAACAAAAAAAGTAATTATTTCTCTAAACAGTAAAATCATCCCACAGTAATGTTAATATAAATATTGATTCGAATGAGGGTATGGATGTGCCTAAAGGCACATGTTTGCTTGTCTGCCGTTGTGTGTTTTGGCAAGAGCTCAAGCTGATGGAAGGCTGCTGATTTGTCCTGAAACGTATTTTTATCAGGAAAGCAAGCGTTTCCAACGGCTTTTCTCTGCGGTTCCATTTTTTCATTTTTATCTGCGTAAATATAAAAGAAATGGTGTGATTTTTGTCTTTTTTTGTCTTGTCAGAAATGATTACCCAGACAGTGGATTTGGCCTCTTTTTTGTTAGCTTACTAGCAGACATCGCTAACCCAGAACCTGCAGATAGTTTTAACACACATGTGATGCTTCAGTTGATTAATTTGTGACACGGGGCAGTGCTTGGGTGAAGCTTGCTGTTAATTGGTCTTGAGTATGTGAAGCCTCTTTGGGCATATTAAATTTCTCTCAAACGTATACACACACACACACACACACACAATAAATCTGGTTCGAGACAACTGTCTTATGACTGCTGAGAATTCGAGCGTGTTAAGCATGCTGTTTAAACAAATATAAAGCACGCTGCATGCTGTTGTCGAGTGTGGTTAAGAACAGAAAATGAGAACAGAGGTGTGCTCTTACTCTCGCTGTTTAGCTCGACATGCTTTACTCTGCCGTAGGTTTGGGCAAGCGCAAACGCAAACACACTATTTGCCACTGATTGTTTTGGCCTTTGAGCTACAGCAGCAGCAGCTACAGCAGCAGCAGCAGCAACAGCGCCATATTTTCTCAGTATTTTTGCCTGATTCTTTTTTTTTTTTTTCTTGCATTCCCAGCTAGCGGTATAACATATAAGAGAGAAAGACAGCTGCAGTCTAATAAGTCCTTTGAAGAAATACATCAGAAGAATAAATCATCCGGCAGAGCCGAGGATGACACAAGTCATGGGTGGGAGAACTAAAAATTTGGGGTTCTGGGCGTCTTTGAATGTACGTGCGTACGTAGGTGTCTCCTTCTTCGTCTCGGCGTCGCCTCTATTTCTGGCTTTATGCCTCAGCACGAGTGCAAAACAGTGAATGTGGAGACTGCGTGGGTTTGCAGCAGGGTTGTGTGGAAGTGTGACAGAAAGAGTTAGTAGTAGGAAAGTTCCGGAAAAAGAAAAAAAAAATGGATGTAGCCATGCCTTTCTCCTCATTAGAGGTAATGTTCATGAAGCCTTTATTTATCCGATTATTATTTTTTTTGTTTGTTTTTTTAACACCCTCGTCTGCCAGAACGTACCGCAAGCGGGAGAGGTAATTGCGCGTGTGATGATGATAAATACTGCGGTGTTCTTAGCAGAAAGCGAATAGAGTGAGCTTAATATTTAACATGAAAATATTGCAAATAAAATTTTTAGATATTACATTAAAGTGTTATAGCCAGACATTATATACAAACACCAAAAAACTAATAAAAAAACTGGATTGGTTATGCGATAAACATTTATGGCATTTGGTGGACGCCCTTATCCAGAGCGACTTACATTTAACACAACTGAGCAATAATGGGTTAAGGGTCCTGCTCAAAGGGCCCAACAGTAGTAACTTGGCGGTGCTGGGAATCAAACCCTGATGTTCCAATTAGCATGCCAACACCTTAACTACTGCGCTAACACTTCCAAACCACGATCTGAGGAGATTTTTTTAAAAAGGAACCAAATAATCAGATTGAAAAGTCTTATTGTACAGATATCAGCAAGTACGTTGAAAAATAGTTGAAAAATAATCCCAGGTACGTTTATTATCGGTTCTTGACATTGTAAAATGTATGGAGAAAAGGTTGGGTCATTATTAAAAAAATAAATAAATATATATATATAGATATAATATTATATATATATATATATATATATATATATATATATATATATATATATATACATACACACTGTATATATACTGTATATATATGTAATTCTGGTGTTTAAAGAATATTTAAACAGGATTGCAGTGTTTAGGATACATACTGTCTAAACAGCACTTTCATCCGAAAGATTGGCACCAGGAATCTGTAGTGGGATTAAATTCCTTCTAATTGACGAGAATAGAACCTAATGATGTTAACTGCATCAAACAGCTCAGTGCATTATGATTATTCTGCGAACAATAGATTGCAGCGTGCAGGAACTTATCAGCAAGCACTCTAGTATAAATGCCGTGCCTAACACAGTGCTACAGTCCTTATCTGAATACTGTCTGACGTTCCACACTCGTTTTGCCGAAAGTTTGCGGACACCTCCCCACCTCATCGTCTTCTTAGGTAAAATACCTTAATACGTATATAGTTTTTACCTGCCATTACTAAGCAAAGCCATTACAGTCACTCATACACTCACTCTCTCTTTTACACACACACACACGCACACACACAGAGCTCTTAGCCTAAATTATACATTAATACCGACCAACACACATAATGTAACACTGCAAGAGAGCCTGAAGAGTGGAGAAGTATTTACATCTTTTTTCATCTCTCTCCCCCCCTCTCTCTTATTCTTCCTCTCCTTTTCTCTCTCTTCCTCACTCTCCGTATCTCTCTACCTCTTTCTCCATCACTTCCTTCTTTTTCTCTCTCTGTCTGTCTCTCCCTCTCTCTTCCTCATTCTCTGCATCTCTCTACCTCTTTCTCCCTCACGTTCTCCTTCTTCTCTCTCTCTCTCTCTCTTTTTCTCTCTCTCTCTCTCTTTCACTGTTTCCTTCCTCCTGTTTGTGCTTTCACATTTACTTATTCGTTTTCACAGTGCAGGGCTGAAGAGCTGTAGCAGGAGCGAATGTGCCTACATTGCATTCTTCCTCCTCCTCTTTGCTCATTATCAAAACTTTAACCTGCCAGAGCTTTGGAATTTCACAGCAGAGTTAATTAGCTGAGAGGAGCTTCACAGAAGCTGGAGAATAAACACAGCTCCGGCTCCGGATAGATTTCTTCCTCCTCTCACCGGGGCGCTTTTTCTCTTCGGCTTTCCTCCGCTTGCTTTCTCTCTCTGGGGCTCTGCCTAACAAATCAGCATCACATTATTGCCTTTTAATGGTTTTTTTTTTTTTTTTTTTACATTTTTACTTCTATTTCCAGAGCCGATACTGTACACACCTTCATCCAGCAGCTGCTGATTAGCATTCCTTACTTTTAGAAAATTGAATATTCTCTATTTTATTATATTATATTATATTTATCATAATTTCAATAAGGATGAATGGCAGTAAAATTAACAGTATAAAGTCAACCTGACTAGATAGCTAGCATCGTTTATTAGCTTGCTAGATTCTTTAGCCAGCTAGCTACTGTTATTTTGACATGATGTTTTTAGCTACATAGTTAGCTATCCAGCAAAGATGTTCTATCCAGCAAAGGTTTATCTTGTCTGTAGCAGAATTGTATTTTTTTAAATTATCTAATCACGATTAAACATCAAAGCTTGAAGTGAACTCTCATAGCAAAATGTAAACAAAAATGGCTAACTAATCTAGCAAGCTGACTAAAAAGTAGGTGAAAAGGAGCTACATTTTTTCCCCCCTTTAATGGTGACCTGCTTTCAAGAATAAAATTTGAATGTTTAAACGTTTATCTTTCCAAAAATGACTGGAAACCGGGCTGTAAAAGTGTAACAAGGATAACATGTGATGCTGGTTTAGAGAAGCAGTGAGTCTGAGAGCTGACGGTACGTGTTTCTAAAAGTGTAGTTGATAAATTCACAATAAAAATTTATTTTTATAAAGTAACTGAAACGATTCAATTAAAACTAAAGATTATTTAAGAAGATGACGTTCTAATCGTGGAATATTTCCCTCCCTCTCTCTCTCTCTCTCTCTCTCTCTCTCTCTCTCTCTCTCTCTCGGGGGCATGTTTAACTTGGCCCTGAGGTACCAGTGACTTATTTCCTACCCCTATCCTTGAATTCGAAAAGCTTCGAGGATGGATTGGTACTTACTCTGCTCCACTGACCCAAAGTTCCAGTTTACGTTGCATTTAATCACCATTACCATATGATGTAATTAATAAAAACATGTGGTTTCACCCAAATGAGAATGGGTTCCCTCCTATATCTGGTTCCTCTAAAGGTTTCATCTCAGGGAGGTTTTTTTTCTTGCCACAGATTTGTTCGACTTGCTCACCCCCACCAGCCAGCCTTTGTTGGGTCCTTGAGCAAGGCCCTTAACCCTTCCTGCTCCAGGGGCGCTGCATCATAGCTGACTCTGTGCTCTGACCCCAAATTACTAAGATGGGATATGCAAAGAAGGAATTTTACTTTGCTATAAAAGGTCTATGTGGCAAAATAAAGGCATTTACAGTACAGTGCATTTACATTCCAAAAATTAATTAAAGCAAAGTATTAAGTTACATTTTCCGGGAAACTTTATTTAAAAAAATGATCATTCAATTATCGTAAAAAAATGCATATTTTGTAACAGTAAGTGCTGAAATGAAAGTCGCGTTCCTTTGCTTCTCTGCTTTGAGATAAATCCTGGCTTTGAATTGGAATCGGAACTTGGAAGTGGGAAGTGGGAATAATTTTCTTTAACAGTGACAATAAACACTTTTTGTCCGACTGATAAACGATCCAATTTGTACCAGTGGTGTCACTCCGGGCAACTCATTAAAGTCAAGCAGCTGAAGGAGTTTCCTTGAAAGCGAGAGTGTGATGACTTACACTTGACCTGGGGATTGACACTCAGGCGGTGTGATCACTCTGATTTAGTGATGGCTGCTGTGTACCTGTAAAAGGTGACCATTTCTAGATTAATTTATAGCTCCAATGTTGTGGCGTACCAGCCGGGTGACTCGAAATAGCTCATTTCTCCACTTGCTTGCTATAAAACCCAGACAACGAAATGAGAAAGCATGAGTCAGAGGTGTTTTATCAATAGCACTAGCTCTGAAAAGGTGTAAAGACCAACACGTCTGATGCACGGCGGTCCCCGGGGCTGATGCTGGATGAGCTCACTTTGTGCCATCTTTCAAAAAGGTTCTACTTCCTGATGAGCAAAAAGTATTTTTTTTTACGTTTGAGTTTATGAACTTGCCGGAAAAAGATGTCAGATGTGGTGTTTAGCTAAAGAGTTTGCTTTAATCGCTTGCCAGACGAAGCCTCCATCAAGCACATCCCTTTCTTAATATGTTTCTTGAAGAAAATTAGGAAAGGAAAAAGAATACAAGTTAAAAAAAGTGTGCTTGGTGTCTATAGGGAGTTCGGTGAAGCGAACAAAAAATTCATCTTCATCCAGATGATTGGACTGGAGTTGATCCAGATTTGCACAGAATAAAGGCAACAAATGATGCATCATGGGATTGTGAGCTGATATGCAGCTCTGATGAAAAACGCAAGGCATGGACAAAAGGAGTGATAATAGGCAATATAGCAGAGTGCGTCTGGTGACGGTACGGCCACTGGACTGTAGGAAATGAAACAGAGGCGATCTGAAGTGCCACTCCCTTCCCGCTTCCTGTCTGCGCTTCCTTCAATGCCTCGCATGAATATGTATCGGCAAATATAATAACGATAATGATCGCCTGGCTCTTCTGGAGGTAGCGCATCAAATTTAAATACATATTTATTTCAGGCAGATCATCTTCTAGCCTGGCTCGAAAAAAAAAAAAAAATGTTTTTCCTTTTTCATTTACGTTAAATTAAAGTCATTCCTGAGTGGTGAGGTGTTTAATAAGACACAAAGTCCTCGAGAAGGAAACCATAGCGATCTTATTTTTAAAGCTATATATATAAAAAAAATAAAAATAAGGTGCTTTCTGCGGCATGAAGACACATCAGCAATTGAGAATGCATTGTGGATGCAAAAGCCTGGAAATTAGTGGGACTTGTTTCTACAGTCTTCCAGCTGTGACTGAATTCGGAAAAGTGGAGCTGTGTGCCGTTTGGTATACCTCACACACACACACACACACACACGCAGAAGAGTCAAGGAAAGTGTTGCAGCATGGTGTCTTTGTTTAACCAGCTTTTTGTTGCCTTTGCTGATGGACCAGCCTCAAACGGACCTCCTAGCTTTTATTTCCACACAAAACAAGCTTTAGATAAGCAGCAATCTGGCTCATTTCTCACAAACACTCGCATATTCTCCCAGGGGGATATTTTACCAGGCAAAAAGTTATTCATATTTAAAATCGTGAAAAGTTTATGAGTTGATTTAAGGCGAATCCTAGTACAGTTTGTTTAAATAAATACACTAGTAGTTCCTAAGTGATTTATCATATTTTAGTTTTTCATATCCGCTTGTCTTTTTATTCAAACGCCGCTGGTTACTTCAAATACACTCCTTCGTTGCTAAAAGGTGGAATGATTCTGTATTTTAATACTTTCACTCATGTACAATATGCATTTTGTTGAGCACTTTTATTATGTTATTATGGTGTACTTAAGTTCTTTTTTTGGCTATAAGTGTCAAATCTAGTTTATGACAATGTATGCCAAGTCTAATTTATGACAATGACATTGGTGCTATGGTGCATGTGTGTTTTTCTGAAGAAAAAAAGGTATTAGAATAAAAAAATACACTGATTAATACGTGGACTAATCACTAAAACTGACTTTTTAACGTTACAGTTAGTTAAAAAGTATAAAACCACCTATTTATGATATTTTTTTAAAACTAAACATGCTTTCACAGTCACAATGCTACGCTCTCTATCGACATGTACATTTCTGGCATTTGGAAGTTGTCCGTATACAAGGCGACTTTCATTAATCCAGTTTATTCAACTAAGCAGTCGAGCATTAAGTTTCTCGCTCAGGGTCCCATCAGTGGAAGTTTAGTGTTGCTGGGAATTAAACCAATGAGCTTCCAATCGATAAACCAACACTATAACCACTGAGCTACCACTATCCCACACTGGCTGAATTACACAGATTGAGAATATCTTGTTATATTCATGTTAACCAACATGCTTTTTTTTTTTTTTTGACGACGACGACAAAAAAACATGGTTTGATACACGATCATATATTTGTTTAAATGCTTTTCGTTTATTTTAAGCTCTGTTAATACTTACACCTATATATTTTTCTAAGATTTGTCATTTATTACATTAAAATCATGCTGGGTTTTTTTTTTTGTCTCTGCCTACATTCTCAGCTCTAAAGGACCCATGCAGCGAGGTAACATGTAGCTACGGCAGCACCTGCATTCAGTCATCTGACGGCCTCTCCGCTAAATGCATGTGTCCTCTGAGCTGCGATCATGTGCCCAAGGTTACAGTGTGTGGCAGCGATGGCTTGGACTACCCCAGCGAGTGTGCGCTTAACATGAAAGCCTGCTCCACCAACAAAAACATCCGCCTCCAGCACATCGGCTCCTGTGGTGAGTCATGTTCCCCGAATTATTTCTGCTCACTTATAACGGTTTGGTGATAAGCATGTGGGGTATTTGAAGTGGGAAATGTACAAGCTGGTACCCAGAGTAGGTTTAAAATTTAATGAAGGTTACCAATTCTTTTTATATTCAGTTTTAATTTTTTTTTATAAATTTGGTGCACGGTTGGCCACCGCAAAGCTCCAGGGTCCTTGGTTTTAATTCTCCTGCACTCTGTCTATGTGGATCATCCATATGGGGGTCTTGTGTTTCCTAAAACCTTTTAGTAACATTCTGCTGGGTAGGGTTAGTTACTCTATATTGCACTTTGGTATAGAATGAAGGATTGTGTTTATGGTGCCCTGGGACAGACTGTCATCCCATCCGAAGTGTATTCTTACCTCCCAACCAGTGCCCCCAGTATAGCCCTTGGATCCACTGCATCCACAGACCAAAGCAGTGACCAGAGATGAATGAAGGTTCTAAAGATTTAGATATGATATACAAAACAACCTGAACTACTTCTATTCCTACTTTTGTTAAAAATTCCTACTTCCTATTCCTACTTTTGTTAAAAATGCTTTATTTTAAGTTAAATCTACGAGCAAAAAGACTTTCTTTTTCAGCACTCAGCCACTTTGGACCATCTAATGGCATCTCCCAGACATCTTTCTGAGCTCTCAAAATTGTCAGTGAACTCACTTTGCTTTCTTCTCACAGACGTATCAGATTTATTATATTTAATGCAGCTTACCTAGCCAACTTTTATGGTCCAGCATGTCTTCATTTAAGATCAGTTAGCCGAGCAGACTGCTAGGACAGCGGGTCAAAGCAATAGTAGTTTCTGGGGGTCAAGACCTGTTCTTTTATTGAACAGCACATCATCTGGTAAAAAAAAATACATTTTACGAGGTTTGTAGGAACAGAACAGGACATTTATTTATTTTAAGATTTACTTGCGATTGTGATGATTGTCATTTTGCTAATTATTTTGGGATGCATGACACGACATAGCAAAAGGTTCGATGTCGTTTTTCAGAAAAAAAAGTAAATACAGGTTTATTTATTTTATTCACAATTAGCTTACCAGCCAAAGTGGAAATAAGGAGAATGAAACCAACGATAGATAAAGATAAGATAAAATGATTGTCATTGTGGTCATACAACAAACATCAATGCAAAAAATATAAAAAAAATCCACAATATATAAAATCTACATGAAAGAATATAAATATAACAATATATACAGCAGAATGTATGTGCAGTGGGACTTGCAATGTTAAATGCAAAACAGTTGCACTCAAATATAGAAATATTGAAATTAAAGCCTAGTTGATTTCCAGCACCACCAAGTTACCACTGTTGGGCCCCTAAGCAAGGCCCCTTAACTAATTGCTCAGTTGTATAAAAGAAATAAATGCAAGTCACTCTGGATAAGGCCGTCTGCCAAATTCTAGAAATGTAAATGTAGAAGTTAATTTAATGATGTTAGTGGAAACATGGGCTGATTTTCTAGCCCAGTCAAAGTCATGTCACATGATTAAAGCGGATAAAAAAAAAATACCCCCTAGCTTTTATGTAAGATTTTTTATTTTTTTTTTAAATCAATTCAAGTCTGCTCACTGGTGCAGAATTGAGTCTGTGCTGAATAACATGGCACGAGCCATTTCTTTGATTTACTAGAAACATTAACAGAGAAGATTATTTTCCCGTAACTAAATAATTTGTGGTTATGCCCCAAAAATAAAAGCGTGCTTATGTGTTTCTTTGCATTTTGAAATAGAAATACTACTCATGTTCTCGGGGTATCGGTTTTCTAGAAGCTTCTAACCCAAAGGTGGCTGACATTGAGACGCTCGACATTGAGGCTGACATTGGAGACAGAGAGAGCTTGCTGTGGCGTCATCTTCTTAAATAATGGCCCTCCTGGCAGACAGGTCCCGATGATTGCTCAGGCCCCTCAAGGGCGAGTATAAGAATTAGAACGTGCCACATCACAGCCTTTAAGATGGACAACGTACCTCAAACCGACAGTCCCAAATCTGCCTTCTGTCGCAGACATGTTTGTAAAGATTGCATAGACACTTGAATCACTGAACATCACATGTCCTAAGCGACCATGTGTATATAGACTATATAGACAAAAGTACTGAGACACCTGACCATTACATCTGTATGTGTCCAGATTTAGTCTCCCATTCACGCCTATAATAACCTCCACACTTCTGAAAAGGCTTTCTACCAGATTCTACTGTGGAATGGGACTGTGGGGATTTGTGTTTATTCAGTTACAGTAGTATTAGTGAAATCGGACCCTAATGTCGAGTGAGAAGATATGTAGTGCAGTCGGTGTTCCAGGTTGAGTTAAAGTCTGGGCTCTGTGCAGGACACTCAAGTTCTTTCAGTCCAATCGCTAACACACCATGTCTTTATGAAGTTTAGGGGGTTTGTGCACAGGGGCTTTGTCATGCTGGTACAGTTTTTGAGTCAGAATAAAGGTGTAATGTTATGCTAACACTTATACAGACATTCTCGGTAACTGTGTGTGTCTGGTAACAAACATTAAGACACACTACTGTGTGCGCTGCTAATCGTTATTTTAACTGTTGATAAGCCTAAACTAACAAAGCCCTCACCTTTATATTTTTATTATGATTATTAATATCTCATTACATCTGTTTTACTGGGCTGCAACTGAAAGGCTTGCCTGCGGCACTCTTGAGGTGCTCCTTAAATAAAGGAGGACTACAAAATTGTATTTTTCATACACTCTCGGATTAGCCGAATAGCTGTTGACAATAGACGCCATCACCTGTGGCTTTAGCAGGACAGTAAAATGCAGTAAGTGGTCGGGTGCTAGTGGAAGGATGAGGGTTTGAAATCTGGCAACCTCAAGGGTATAACGACTACTAATAATCAAGATTTTAATATTTATTATAATTAAGGATTTTTCGATACTCTTATTACAAACGATTCATACTTGACTTAATGACGGCGACTATTTAAAAATAACTTAGAATCATGTTTTTTAGCATAGCGTAGCAGGGGGAAGCGGTAGCGCAGTGGTTAAAATGTTGGACTGCTACGTGGAAGATCAGAGTTTGATTCCCAGCACAGCCAAGTTACCACTGTTGGGCCCCTAAGCAAGACCCCTAACTGCTCAAGTGTAAAAAAAAAAAAAGATAAATGTAAGCCGCTCTGGATAAGGACGTCTGGCAAATGCTGTAAATGTAACAGCTTTAAAATCCCCTCTTACATCAGCTGTCTTACCTGAGGGAAGGACTTCAGCAGAGTTTTTCACAGAATTCACTGGCAATGTTGTGAATCACTCTCAGCACACACCTAGAACCTGTTAGGATAATCTCGATTTGAGACAGTGGTGTTATTAAAACTGACAGGATTTTCTTTTTTAATCCGGTAGGATTTGCAGTTTTTGTCACATATGTTTGCAGTCACAGACATTATTTTGTTTTGTTTTTTTGCCAAATAATTTTATAGTCTCTTTGTAGTGATTTTTGTTGTTTTTCCAGCATCCCTTCAACATTCACCCGTTTGTCCTTCCAATTTAACCGATTACAAAGCCTGCCATGGCTTAAATGGACGATTATTATCTAATTATGGGGTTTATCATGTAGCTTTTAAGCAATTGCTGAGAAGTAAACTTATAATAATTAGATAGAAACTTAGATTTAAATGAGCCGGAGTTTTCACAGATGTCTGTGGTTTCGGGTTTCGGGTTTAGTTAGAAGAATTGTGTAGAAGTGAAATTTAGCCAATACATTTTTGGTGGAAGTGGTAGCGCAGTGGTTAAGGTGTTGGGCTGCCACTTGGGAGATCAGGGTTCGATTATTGGCACCAAAATGCCACTGTTGGGCAGTGTTGCCACAGTTGCTTAGTTGTATAAAAGGGGTAAATGTGAGTTGCTCAAGATAAGAGTGTCTGCCAAATGCTGTACATGTCTTGGCCTGCTGACTCGAAGACATCTCCCAGCACCACCGAGCTGACACTCTTGGACCCCTAAGCAAGGCCCCTAACCCTTGGTTAGATCGATGTAAAATGTTTTGGTTAAGGGTGTTTTGCCAAATGGCAAAAATGTAAAATGTGGGTATGGTATACATTAATAACCAATCATGGCTCAGTGGATATCTGTGTTTGGCAGAGAAACGAGAATTTACCAGTCTAGTCATGTGTTTTAAGGATCCTGTATTATTATTTTTTGGTTCCCTGATCCATGTTCAGGCTTTGTGATTCCAGCAGTTTTTAAAGATTACTACATGTCACGCTGTAGGACATGATAACACCATGGCGAAAATTCTATAACAGACTGCGTAATAGCAGGTGTTGTTACATGTCATTTGGTACAGTATGATGAAGATGGTCTAACCGTACAGTAGCAATTAAAGAAAATGACTGTGTTCTGTGCAAACAGTGGAATTCAAAATAGTGCACAACATCGAAACAAAGCGGTCAGATAAACAAAACCAAACATTTCTGAAAGCTTGCTTCTGTCCAACAGCATGATTTGTTTATGTTTCAGTATTTGTTGCTATTGTTATTCCAATACTGTCCAGCTATTAGCTGCCTTGCTGACGCTGTGAAAACTTTCAGCGTCGTCATACACAGACTTCCGCCGCAGTGGCAAAAAATCAGATATTATGTGTTCTAATTTTATTAAAGCACAAGCAAGGAATTGTTTTACAACGTCCGGTTTATTGAGGTTGTATTGAAAAAACAAAAAAAACACAAATTTAGCATCAGTAACTTTTAGTTTTAATTGAACTCCCCGTACTTGAATTTTAGAGAAGTCATGAATTTAAAGCTTTGCTTTGATATTTTACGGAGTACATAATGAAGTAAAAGCTTTTATTGTATTTATCCTGTATATATTTTATTTAGAACTCTGTGAAATACTTTCTTTATATATCCCAGTTTGTTGCAAAGTTGAGGTTAAAGGAGAGGCTCTGCAATGATACAGCGCTACCTGAAACTTACAGAAAAAGGGCCTTGCTCAAGGGCCCAACAGTGGGAGCATAAACCTTCTGCTCAGTTACCCCCAATCGATTAAACCGCTTCTGCGCTCTTTATATCTTTAAATAACAATCGCAGCTCTAATCTATAAACAATGATAAGCGTTAATTACTCAGCTGTATCCTGCCTCAGCTCTAATTGGCCTTGTATAAAACACACACATTAAAATAGAAATTGGTTAAAAGCTTTCATTAGGTTGATTTAAAACGTCCCAGAGAGTTGAATAGAAATGATGCAAACTGTCATTGGGAAACATTAACATGGAGCATTTTATTCAGACTATAACTGGTTCAAACTCGATTTAAACACCTTAATCGGATTTAAAATGCCTAATGAAACTAGAATAAACCTTTCCCCGACATGAGCAAACGAAAATTCCTTCATGTATTCGATTTATTCCGAATAATTTAAGGGAACGTCGTTCTGTGCGTGCCAGGCGGTCCTGGAGAAACGTTATTTCATCTCACTGTGTACTGCATCTGCTATATATGGCCGAAAGGACAATAAAGCTCCTTGAACTTGAAACTTGAACTAATCTTGACTTTTAGCAAATAATGCTCATTTTCTGGAAAATGACCAGTGCCAAAGTTTTGTTTCTATACCAGATCGCTAAGTTTCCGGACTCCCACCAGTTCCTTACTACAGACTTTCATTCACAGACTTCAGCTTTTTAGAGGGAACGGGTCAGGAAATCATTGGCTTGTAGCGATGCACCGCTACAGAAAAGGATTCGTCTTGTTATAAAAGTTGTTAGAAACAGCGCAAACTTACACACTTGCGTGCTTAAGAGCAATACAATGCCCACAAGTAGCGTAATTAAGTGGCGCTGCTCATCTTTACAGGACGATTATTATTTATCTGTAAACACCTGGAATAGATAACATCTTATGTAAACACATGTGAATACTTTAATTTGAATGATCTCCGCAGGTACGAATAAAAATTTGAGTCTTTCGTCTCAGACTGTTAGCTGGCTGGATGGATGGTAACTAGGATAAACAGTGGCCAAGACTGTTGTTCATCCAGCTACGTCTGGGTTATTAAAGTGAGTTGTAGTAAATCGAGCAGCTGGAGAAGCTTGGTGCTTGAATACAGGGACGTTGACATGCACATGTTTGATTAACAGCATTTTCCGCAGCAATTATAGCTTCGAAAAACTTGAGATATTTTTAATATTTTGAGACGCTCGTTGGTCTAAGACATCCCCCCCCCCACATGGTTCACTCCTCCGTGTTCATTTAAGGACATCTAACCTGGCATTGGCTTTGCATGTCCTTTTCTGCTGTCTGCCTCACTCTCCCGCCAAGCTGTACTACTCTTCTGTATCTTTAATCCTCCAGCTTTGGGATCTGCCTACGTCTTTGTCTTTGATTTGCTCACTTTTTGTACCCGCGCTTTTCTTTCTTGTCTAGGCTGATTGTCTGTTCTTTTCCGTCGCTCTTTGTTCTGGTTGGGTTTAATCTTTATCTCTCCGGATCTTAGCCCTATTTTCTCTATCTCTCCATCCTTCTGTGTTGCTTTCCTTTACAGCTCTTTCTTCCTCCTGATGCGTAAGACTCGCTCACAGCTTAGCATTGTTCTAATATGCGACAGCCACCATGATGTCCTTTGTCTTTTCTCTATGCTGGAAAGTGCGGAGGAAGACGAGACTGTCACGCTCATTTCAATGAGCAACATGGCATTTCCATTACTATTAAACGTGACGCCGCCAGGGCGCGGCTCAGACCCACGGCCAGCACGCACACCATTAACTACCTCTCCCCTGTCAAGCGCTCGCGCATCACCTGTCACTCGCACATTCTTCTCAACAGAATGCCGATCGCAAACAGCAGACGGTTAACAATTAGGACTTTCAGCTAAGGGATTTTAATTGCAGCAATTTAACACCCACACGTGTACGCAAGAGTTGTGCCTATATAATCAGCAAATCCTGTGGGAAGAGGAATTACTTAAGAGACTGATGAAAGAATTCGTCACAGCATCTTTCAATCATATACTGTAGCTGGCCTTCGGCGGACGCACTTATCCAGAGTGACTTACATTAATCTCATCAAATTACATCTAAGCAGTCGGGGGTTTAGGGCCTTGCTCAGGGGCCCAGCATTGGTGGCTAGGTGATTCTGGAAATTGAGCCCCTAATCTTCTGATCAGCAGTCCAATACGTTAACCACTGATCTACCACTTTCCTGTCCTTCATTCATCGTCTGTTAGAGCTTTAGCTTTATCGTTAGGGATGCAGTGAAAAACTAGGTCACAAGGTGGAAATACACACACACACACACACAGTGCATTCGAAGGCAGGTTAACTATAGCCAGTCCACCTAGAAGAGCCAAGAAATCACAGGAGAACATGTAGAGAACATGTACAAACTCCAAACACTGAGATTAACTTAGTTTGTGTCTAAAGATATCAATTATGAAGATATTAAGCATCACTGAATTATAAATTAAATCTTCCAAGAGTGTTATGAAAGCAGTATGAAAGCAGTTCACGCTGTGATTTGTTATGTGCGTAGTGAGTTCAGATTTTCTTAGACACCAGTCTGGAATTCTAAAAAGGTTTTAAAGAATTATTTTATTTCAGGGCTTCAATAATAAGTGAGATTTTGATACGGAGTTTGATGCAGTGATTACAAAATGATTCCATTTAATGCATCTTGATGATAGAGTTTTTGGATGATGGTTCAGTTTGGTTAAGGTGTTGGACTGTTAATTGGAAGATTGGTGTTCGATTCCCAGTCCACCAAGTTGCCACTGCCGGGCTCATAAGCAAAGCCCTTATAACCTTGAATTGCTCGGTTGTATAAAAGAAATAAATGTAAGACCGTCTGGATAAGGACGTCTGCCAAATACAGTGAATGTCAATAAAATGTGAGGTTCAAATATGTGGAAAATCAAGTGGAGGTCCAATTATTTATCGATAAACCTGGTAATCACGCTGGGTATATTTTTGCCCCTTGTGAGGAAGGATGTAGATTTGAACAGGAACAACTATAAAGGGAATTGATGGAATTTTAATACAGTTTCCAGATTCTTTATATTGGTATGATAAAGCTTTCAGACAGCATGCCTTTGTCAACGACTTCTTGTTCCACTTTTAAATCACAAAATCTATAACGTTTTTCGTGGTGAACATACTGTACCAATCAATCGGCAAAAAATAAATCGTTGTGCTTTAAAATCTTTTGTTGGTTTCGAATAAAGGCATTATGGAGAGTGTGAAGTCGTTTCAGTTACTATGCTTCCCAAAGACTACATCTGTCTTAACCCTAACAAATAACCTATCAGGTCAATTCGTCCGCCTGTAGACAGAGTTTGCTTTGGGGTTTTTTTTGGTTTTTGAGAACACAACGTTCAGTTCTCAACAGTATAACGCACAGTTAGCATTAGGTAATTACAATTACTCGGTACGTTACGTTAAAAAAAAGAAAAACTACACCGTGGCAGCATTTTTCCATTATACATTCAATCCCGCATTGATCATAGCGATATCTGGTGGCCTTGTAAAGGTTCACAATGTTCAGTGGTGGTTCGGTTTAATGTATTAAGAAGGAAACTCAAAATCCGTCTGTGTCTCACCCAGATCCCTGCCGCATGCACCAGAACAGCCTGAACATAATATGTACGTACGACGCCCAGACCCAAAAGACCCAGACGCTGGCCCCTCCCTCGGCGTGTCCATCAGGCCCCGAGTTGCTGTGTGCCAGCGACGGAAGGACCTACAACAGCGAGTGCCAGATGCAACGTACGGCTGTGCAAAAGGAACGGCTGCTGAAGAAGGTTCACTCAGGACACTGCAAGAAGCAAGGTGAGTAGCAAAGCTCTGGTGTTTACCGCGCATCACGCTTTTTAAAACGCGGCCCGCGGCAGCACCATGTTTATTTTCTTACAGCTGAGACAAAAGGCTGGCATTTGACAAATTAAGTTGGGTTAGCAGCACTGTCACGCCCACACGATACCAATCTCTACAAATCCAATTTGCCTGTCGGGTCCCGGCAGGTGTATTGTGGCAGCACTGGATCTAAGACTTTGATGAAAAGACCCTCAGAGCTTTCGCTGCGACGCCTTGCAGCCGTGCACATGAAACGAGCGTGCTGGATTCTGTGTACAGTAGATTATTATTTGTGTGCAAAAGTTAGTCCCAGGCTTGTGCGACGGAGGCGTTGTGTCTGAGCTTTCGCAGTCCAACTGGCAAGTGTAAAAAGGATGTACTGTACGTGCGTGGGTTTTATATGAATATTTATTTGTGCATCCCATCTACTAAATCTTTGGATCCCATTACCTCGCCAGCTTTCTGTCTAAAAGCCTATCCAAGCAAGTTGAGAAGAACTCACTAAAGAGATCTCGTTAGTATGTACGAAGCGCTGCGGCCTTAAAATCAGGTTGGCTAATGCAATCAAACGTAAATCAAGCTCTACACTAACATAATAAGTCCTCTCTACCCACCCACCCCCACCCCCCCCACATCCGATCAAAGGCTGCTGCAATTATCACGCTGTAAAGCATGACTGTGACTGCTTACCGTAACACTGAATAAAAAATCAAAAAAATCAAGAGATTTAAATCAATCCGAACGAAACTGGATAATTGATTCAAATAATCAGGCGTGATAATTAATTCAACGCCCCGAGTCGATGAATATCCTCTGTCTGATTGGGAACGAGCAGATAGTGTTGATTAGCATGAAACATGTTACTTGGAATTTGCTAATGTGTGTACTATATATATATATATATATATATGTGTGTGTGTGTGTGTGTGTGTGTGTGTGTTCACCAGAGGAATGCCAGGAGGAGTGTAAGTTCAGCGCCGTATGCTTGTTAGAGCACGGAAGGGCTCGCTGCTCCTGCGAGCCAATCAGCTGCGATGGCACCTACACCCCTGTGTGCGGTAACGATGACCACACCTACCCTAACGATTGCGAGAGGAGGCGTGCCGAGTGCCTCAGCCAAACCAGCATCCGCATAAAACAGCAAGGGCCTTGTGGTAAGTGGAAATATATTGACGTTATTGGACGTTTGTTTGGTTTCTGCGTGTATGTTTTGTCTGACGGGTGAGTTTACATTTTCTTGTTCTTTCAATCCGTCTGTCTTTGTAAAATCGTAAATATCACTGTGCAGATGTAAAGGTACTCATTTTACATCACTGTCCTCATCGGAGACATGAAACCCAGACTTCATGTTTACATCATGGCCGCCACGTCACGCCGCCAGTGCCAGTCAATCACCTCACTCCACCCTTCCATTCCTTGGTGTCCGTTTGCTTCAGATGTTCTTGTTGGCTGTCATTGTTTAAAGTGTCTTCTTTCTGTTCCAGTGTCTCTCTGTCTCTCTGTGTCTGTCTGTTTGTCTGTCTGTCTGTTTTTGTCTATGTGATGTCAGGGCTGCCGCAGGACTCGCCGCTTATTGCAAGCTCAACCTTTGACCTCTCTAATGCGGACTCTGACCTGTAGGTCTCCGTCCTGTGACCTTTTAAGGGCTGGTTGGGTGATGTAACTCAAAGCTAGCCATCCCTCATGCTCGCAATCCCTTTATCCTTCCCGCCAAAGCTAAAAGTCTTGATTCCGCGACCCGTTTAGTTCTGCATGGTTGAAAAAAAAGCATGCAGGCCTCCTATCATTGTAGCCTTTCTTTAATTCCCCTGAGTTTGGCATATGCTATTCCTACTTTGTGTACGCTAATTACATATACAGCTTTATCCGGTTCCAACACACACACACACACACACAGGGTGAGTTTTATGAGCTGGGTTGACAGTTACTTTGAAAAGAAAAACTCCATTCCTGTTTTTTTTTTCTCTCTCTCTCTTACTGATGTAACCCTGTACGACTCATTAGCATTTATGCGAAAACCGCATAAATTATTGCATCAACTGTTAAGATTTTTTTTATTTTTTGGTCTTTTGTGGTTCAGTCTTTTCACAGTTTTGCCAGCAGCCAGTTACAGTATGTCCTTTTCCCTCTCTTTTTTGACGAAAAAAAAAAAAAAGAAGATATTTATATGAAGGTTGGTATTTTGCATATAGCTCGAAAAAAAAACACCCTTCGGATTTAATTAAACATCAAAAGCCGAGCTGTGCAGCTGAGGCAGGCGCTGCAGTGTTCAGTGTTAGTGCAGGGGAAGTCGGTGGGCACCAAGAGGAGGGACGGCTCACGAGCCGGATACCGGCAGCCAGTTTGATGTTTAATTAGGGAGCACCTCGTTGTGTGGTTTTCCTCACCCTGCTCCCTTTCCTCTCTGTCTCGTTAGGACTGTTTCCGAGCCAGAGTGTGTGAAAACGATAACTCTTCCCCTGACAAGGTGCCAAAGATTTTTTTAAAGCTACTAAAACTGCCTGGTTTGGACCTTAGGACCAGTAAAGTAAGAGGAATAAGGACAGTCTTATTAACCCGTTGGTGTCTGAGGGGGATTTGGGCTACCTCGCCAAAAGAGAGGGTTTTGTGGACACCTCACCATCTAATCCATATAGGGTTCCTCTTCAAAAAGTTATTACTAATTCTGAAGCTCGCATTTGTCTAGAACGTCTCATATTATTCCTTCACTGGAGCTAATAGACCCAAACACTGTTCAAGCATGACAATGCCAATCAAACGAATTACCGTCTCTCTCCGTTACAACACTCTTATCGTTACTGATCATAAAATGCCGCATTACTGTAATTGATGCCACTAAAGAGCTTCTCAACCATACAGGACCTGCGAAGTTTTTTTCTCTGGTAAATGTTAATGCCTTTATTTTGTCACATATACTTTTTTACAGCACAGTCAAATTCTTTTTTTTGCATCCCATCTTAGTAAGTCGGGTCAGGACGCAGGGTCGGCTATGATACAGCGCCCCTGCAGGAAGGGTTAAGGGTCATGCTCGAAGACCTAAAAGTGGTTGGCTTGTCTGTAGTGGGGTTTGAATCCAGGTGTTTCTGTTCTTCAGATCAACAGCTGGCAGTGGTGGGGGGATGGTGGGGCTCGAACCCAGGTCTTCCTGGTCTCCAGATCAGCAACTTAGTGCCTTAATCATTTGAGTCACCAATAATATACACATAACTGTTGATGATAGTGCTGGTGTTCACTCAAAAGCATACACAGTCTCACACACACCAACGACAACGACGCCATCTGAAATCACAAACTACGTAAATATAAACTACATTTAGGTCAATCTGTACATCCCAACCGTTAAAAAAAGGAAGTTCTGTATAGTATAGTTACTAGTAGTCTAAATAAAATTCTGATGTAGTATAGGAGTCAGAGTGATGGCGAGCTAAAAATGTAGTTTTCACAATCTGTTAGTATAAACAATACTTTTTTTTGTTGATCTGGAAGGCAAGACTGTCTTTCCACATTGGTGGCAAATAATTCTATTCCAATAAAACACCTTATATCGTATCATGACACCACAACAGTAAAGTCATAATAATTTTTTTTTCTATAATTTATTGTCCATTTCATTTATTTCATCTATTTAATATTGGGGACAACCATGTTATTTGACATATTTAAACACTTTTACACAACAGTTACTTTCCCTGGTAATTAGTTACTTTTATAATGATGTAACTCAATTATTCATTCATTCATTCATTTTCTATACCCGCTTATTCCCTAATTTGGGGTCACGGGGATCTGCTGGAGAAAAAGGCAAAAGGCAGGAGGGGACACCCTGGACAGGTCGCCAGTCCATCGCAGGTGTAACTCAATTACTATATTTTAGAAAGTAACTAGTAACTAGCCCTGTGATGGACTGGTGACCTGCCCAGGGTGTCCCCTCCTGCCTTTTGCCTTTTTCTCCAGCAGATCCCTGTGACCCCAAATTAGGGAATAAGCGGGTATAGAAGATAAATAAATGAATAAACTAGTAACTAATAACAAGAACAACATTTTAAAAACAGCTCCCTGTACTAGTCATGTCAAAGAATAAGCGTGTGTGTGTATGTGTGTGCTGCCCACATCTAGAGATTCTTTTATAAGATTGACAAAACAGTTTGTGTGTAGCGGTAGTCACTCAGTTTAAAAGCATGTCAGTGTGGATCGAAGTTCCCGCCGTTGTCTAGTCGCTCGCTGTATCCCTGAGAGATCAGGACTGGATGATGTAGGTGAGAGCAGCGGGAAAGAACACGACAAAATCGACAGGACCTGTAAAAGAGAAAAGGGGGGTTGTGGGGGATGTTCGAGGTGATGATCCGTGAAAGCATGCCGGGTCAGAGAAAAGAGGCAAAACCTTGTGTGTACCACGCCAGAGTAAAATAGAACCTGCGCTCGCTAACTAATGCGCGGCTCTGACAGAAAGATAATATTCCAAAGCTTTTTACACTTTTTTTTTCTAGATGAACTTCGCAGCGTGTCACGTCAAGAACATTTACAAAAAAAAAAAAGACACGGTAACAAAGGAGAGGGAGCAAACGCAAGATGATACGGTGTCAGAACTGTCAGCCGATTAGAGAAAGGCACTCGTTCTGTTCCAGCGTTAAACCAGGGCAGGTCAGGCATCGGAGAACAAAGGGGGGGGGGGGGGGGGGGGGGGGGGGGGGGGGGGTGGGGGGGGAAAGGGGGGGGGGGGGGGGGGGGGGGGGGGGTCGGGGGGGGGGGACTGGATGGAGAAAGAACATGCCGAGCCTTTTTTGCTCCCAGTGCTCTGACACTGCTCTAAACTCTGACAATATTCTCACCGTGATACAGGGTTAGTGCTCGTTTTGTCCACACACACACACACACACACACTGTTTTTATACTTTAGGGGAGTTTTTCGGGGCTATTTTGACTAAAAGTTCAGTACATTTGCTGGAGCATGAAAGACATTTCCTGGACATGTTGGAGCTGATCTCTTGCAGCTTTAACCAAATGTGACATCATCAATCTTATACTATAGTATTAAAGCAGTATGAGCAGTAAGGTGACGTATATTGCATAACAATATTTTTTTTTTTCTTTCGTCCGTTGTCTTTCTGGGACCCAAAAAAAAAGAGTGTCATGATTTTTTGGCCCTTTCAGTTTGAATAGTTTTTCCAGATTTTAAATCGTTCCATAAATTGTGCTTGTGCTTATCTCTCTCTCTCTTTTACTCTCTCTCTTTCATTCTATTTCTCTTTCTCTCTCTCTCTCTGTGTTTCTATCTCTCTCTTTCTCATTCTGTTTCTCTCTCTTTCTCATTCATTTCTCCCTTACTTTGTTTCTCTGTCTTTTTCTCTTTTTCCGTCTCTCTCTTCCTCTCCTCCCCTCTTTTACTCCGTTTCTCTGTCTTTCTCTTTCGTCTCTCTAACTTTCTCTTGCTCTCTCTTACTCTGTTTTTCTCACTCTCACTCTTTGTCTCACTCTGTTTCTCGCTTTCTCTCTCATGGCCATTTTGGATGAAGCTTTAGAACTAGTATCCCAGAAAGATATCGTTCTATTAAATGAAGATTAAAATAAAAACTTAAAATAAAAATTAACCCTTAATTATAACTTTAAGGGTAACTGCACAGCAGAGAAATGGATAGAATAAAATGATCAATGTTAACATTTCATTAATTAACCAATTAAATAGGTCAGGTTTTATAGGTAGGATTACATCAGCTAATTTTCAAATCCTACATCAGCATCTAAAATATCGTGTGTTATTTCGCCTACAGCAACACGGCCTATAAAAGAACAGGCTGCACTTTTTATCCATTATTTACTATTTATCTATCGTTTGAGTTCCTGTTATCCTTTGGGTTGGAGCAGCTTCAGGGATTTATTTCTCTCGTAAGCTTTTTTAGGCAATAAATTAATAAAATTTAGCTTCATACCATGAAATTCGGTCCGAAATTGAAATTTCCCAAATCAGAAATTGCTGGTTCGAGCTTTAAACGCTGAAAATTTGAGCTTTCAAAGCTAAAAAATGTTAAATGAACATTTTAGAAAACATCACAGCACCGATTTCCTGCGTGTTAATGTTTCTAAGTAGTTTATTATTAGCGTCGGATTGTAGAGAGCAGCTGTCCTGGAGTCCCTGTGAATAAACAGTTACTATAGAAACGACAAAGTATTAGAGCATGCTCATTAAAATAAACCTGGGATTTAAATAACACTTACAGTTTAAATAACTGCTGCCACAACCGCCGCTGTAGAAAAGCACTCAATACCGCCTGGGCAATCCGATTCGCCGATTGACCGGTCATGTGGTCTAAATAAACAACAAAAATACGGATCACCTGCCAATGTCAGAATTGATTTTGTGGCGAAACTTCAGGCCCCTGAGACAACTGCTTTCTCTTTCTCTGTCTCATACACACACACACACACACACACACACAGAAAGATCTTTTTATTGCATTATTTATCATGACGGAAGAGCACACACACACACACACACACACACACACACGCGGGTCACAAATTCCTGAGCAACAAATTTCTGCCTACAAGATGAGCTTATTGGCGTGAGTGTGTGTGAGTGTGTGTGTGAGTGTGAGTGTGAGTGTGAGTGTGAGTGTGTGCCAGAGCTGATCCCACACATGGACACTTTTGTGGACTGGCGCTCGGAGAGAGTGCAGCTGGTAACATGAAGCTAATTATACAGAATGAAGCACAGCCACTCGCTATCTCTGTGTTCAGATGTGGCGCTGCGACTGTGACAAAGATAGCCAGCGTGCTGCTGACCCGAATACACACAAGATGATAACAGCACTGCATACCTACTCTCTCTCTCTCCCTCTCTCTCTCTTTCTTTCTTACTGCCTCTCTCTCTCTCTCTCTCTCTTCTCACTCTTACTTTCTCTCATTCCCTCTCTCTCTGTGGCTCTTTTTCTCTCACTCTGTTTCTCATTCTTTCTTTCTTACTGCCCCTCTATCTCCTTCTCTCCATTTTCACTCTTACTTTCTCTCTCTCTCTCTCTCTCTCTCTTTGTCTTTTTCTCTCCCACTCTTTTTCTCTCTCTGCCTCTCTCTCTATATTTCTGCCTCTTTTGCTCTCTCTCTCTCTCTCTCTTTCTCTCGCTCTTTCTTACTGCCTCTCTCTCTCTCTTTCTCTTCTCACTCTTACTTTCTCTCATTCCCTCTCTCTCTGTGGCTCTTTTTCTCTCACTCTGTTTCTCATTCTTTCTTTCTTACTGCCCCTCTGTCTCCTTCTCTCCATTTTCACTCTTACTTTCTCTCTCTCTCTCTCTCTCTCTCTCTCTCTCTCTCTCTCTCTTTGTCTTTTTCTCTCCACCACCTCTTTCTCTCTCTCTATATTTCTGCCTCTTTTGCTCTCTCTCTCTATCCCTCTCTCTCTCTTTCTTTCTTACTGCCTCTCTCTCTCTCTCTCTCTTCTCACTCTTACTTTCTCTCATTCCCTCTCTCTCTGTGGCTCTTTTTCTCTCACTCTGTTTCTCATTCTTTCTTTCTTACTGCCCCTCTATCTCCTTCTCTCCATTTTCACTCTTACTTTCTCTCTCTCTCTCTCTCTCTCTCTCTCTCTCTTTGTCTTTTTCTCTCCCACTCTTTTTCTCTCTCTGCCTCTCTCTCTATATTTCTGCCTCTTTTGCTCTCTCTCTCTCTCTCTCTTTCTCTCGCTCTTTCTCTCCAGACTAGTGACTTATAAAGACTAACAATGCTTGCACAGCACCATGACGGCTTGCCCCTTTCTCTCTCACTCTCTCTCTCTTTCTCTCTATCTGCCTCTTTTCTATCTCTCTGTGTCTCTCTCTTGCTCTCACTCACTCTCTCTCTCTCTCTCTCTCTCTCTCTCTCTCTCTCTCCAGACTAGTGACTTATAAAGACTAACAATGCTTGTACAGGACCGTGATGGCCGACTCGATGAATAGCCAGCCTCAGGTGACAAGACGCCCAGATTAATGTTGAACATTTGCATGTTTATTACAGTGTCCACAGACTAAAAATAACACAGAAGCATTTGTATAAATCTTTCTTTCTTTCTCTCTCTCTCTCTCTCTCTCTCTCTCTCTCTGTATATTTACTGAATGTATGCTTGAGGGAGATGAATCAATAATCAAATAGTTAATTAGTTAAGCGGTCATTGAGCGCTGGAGGATTGGGTGGGCTGTGGGTAATGAATCCAATTAGAGGTGCAGATCGAAGCGTAGGAGTGGTCAGGTTATAGATACAGCAGCCTCGGCCTTCAGTGTGCGAAAGAAACTAAGAAACACAGGAAAGCAGAATGAAATTAGCATCAGGAACAAATTAGGGTTCAAACTGGAGGAAACTTTGCTGATTTATAAGTTGAAAGCTCCGTCAGGGCGAGCAAGTCCTTCTCTTCTGGTCTAAATACTGTTAGAAGCACTGACCTACATTAACAACCAAAGTTCTAATATTTGTTTTATAAAATTGTATGAATTTTTTTTTTGTCCAATCAGTTTTCAGCCTCTACGTGCTGCCATGTCAATCTAACTATATTAGCAATGCGACTGATTTCTTTAACCAATCAGATTACAAATATCGTCAGCATTTTTCCGTCCTCTGATTGCTTGGGTTAGTTGCAAAACTGTTACATCCATGTTTGACTAGCAAAACACATCTGTGCACACATTAATACATTTGAGTTCGAATTTTTACGCCCACAATGGCGTAATGACAGAGGAGGAGAATTTAACTTGGTCACGGACATACTTAAAAAATTTTTTTCAAGGTAGACATTGTGAGGAGAGGTCAGCCAACCCTGACTTAACCACGGGAAAGGGTCCAAACCAGTGCCTACGGGTGGTACCACTGGCTTACAGCCTCTGAGAAGTCCCCACTGAGAGCCCAGGAACCAAATGCACAGGCCGCCACTGGTTTATACAACAAAAAAACATTTTTAAAGTTTCTTTCTAATGATATCTCAGATTAAAGATTATTTTATTGCCACTATAAGTAAATTAGTGCAATTTTCAATTCCCAACAGTCATGGCCATAAATAAGTTAATTATTGCTGTTTGATGTTTAATGTTTATATTATAGTATATATATATATATAATATATATATATATATATATATATATATATATATATATATATATATATATATATATATAGGGGCAAACATGGTGGCTTAGTGGTTATAACTGTTGCCTTACAGCAAGAACATCTCGGAGTACCCATCTCGGTTTCCTCCCACAGTCCCAAAACATGTATGTTAAGTTGATTCGTGTTGATTAGTGATTTTAGGAGTGAGTTTGAATGTGTGTGTGCCCCTGTGATGGACTAGCAACCTGTCCAAGGTGTCCCCCTCCTGCCTTTCGCCCTTTCATAGACGGCTGGGATAAACTCCAGCAGATCCCTGTGACCCCAAATTAAGCGGGTATAGAAGATAAATGAATGGAAAGGTTTATTTTTGCCATCATTGTCTTTAGGCTTGTTTATCAGAAATAAATACAAATTAAATCTTTCACCTTTTTAATTTTTGTTAGCTTGGAGCGTTGGTAAAACTGCTATACCAAATTCAATTAGAAATTGGGTCACCATGGTAACTGCGGACACCTTCATTAGTATTTTGATGTCCCAGCACCACCAAGCTGCCACTGGGTTCCTGAGCATGGCCCTTATCCCCTAACTGCCCAGACGGATACAATGAAATGCAGCTTTTTTCTACGTCTTCAAGAAAAAAAGAAATGCTACTAAGCAGCGACACTGGGGACTCCATCGAAAAAAAAAAAAAAAAAAAACTAAAAAATAAATGTTTCCTCATGAAAAAGCGGAACCATATCAGACATTACACGTAATCTGTTTATATGCCATGACAGCAACACAGTCCCTGTGTGAATGGTTGCTATGGAAACAGTAACGATTTAGAACACAGGTATTGATATAAACTGTGAGTAGCCTTTACGGCTGGAATTGCTGTCAGAATCGACACGCCTCCCATTTGAGACTTCAACTACAGCATCCTATAAAATGGGTTATAGAGTGCACAATTTTCTAATCCTAATAAACATTTCTCCTCTTTTATCCTCATTTATCCTCTTTCCTCCACTACTTAACGTCAGTCTGGCTAAAGTCTGTCAGCTGGAGCCTGTCCTCGCTACTAAAGTATGTCCATCACAAGTTGTCACCATACGTCTATTTAATTATTTCTTTCCTTTTTGTGCGATTGCTCATGCAATCACTCGTCCGCCATCTCAGTCTGCTTCCTGAAGCTTTCACCTCCATGAGACGTCTCGCTTATGTTTAGAGAAAGGAGCCAAAATGAGTTTCTTGTTTAAATTCATGAAGCGTGAATAAAAAAATAAAAAAAAGTTTATATGGCCTTGCAGCCATTGCTCGGTGATAAGTGCTCCGTCAAAACGCAAACAGCGCCTCTGGGGGGAATTCTGTCGCCGCTGTACTAATAGCTCCCTTCCTCATTTTTCGATGGTTTGCCAGCACGCTAATGAACGGCTTCCTCTGAGCAACATGGAAAGAGAAATGAAGAAAGAGAAAGATGTAGATAGAAGATATGCTGAATACACACACCTTTCCGGTGACCAACATTCAGTGATGTGACCTTATCTGAAGCAAAGATTCATGAGATGCCCTTTCATGTACCAGAACATGCTATAATGGCTCTTGACATGACATACGGCTTCAAGACTCCCTACTGTCAAACTAAAACCCTTAATATCCTGGCTGAGACAGAACGTGCTTCCTTAAGAAGACGGAATTCAGAGTTAGACTGCTGGGGATGAGGAGCAGTCATGGGAGCTGTCAGTGGTGCTGATCTCTCAAGCATTGACTCTAAGGTAAAAACTGGGGCAGACTGGGGGGAGTCATGCTGTAGCCCAGGAATTAAGGTGTCAGACTACTGATTAGAAGATCAAGGGTTTAATTTCTAGGACCACCACAAGCAAGGCTCTTAACCCTTAATTGCCAAGTTGGATAATAAATGAGATAAATGTAAGTCTTCCACATTTAACGGCGTCTGCCAAAAGTACTTCTATAGACAAAACAGATGATGTCATTTAATGTCATTTGATGTGATTAAAAAAACCCAATACAGATACAAGATTTTGATAAAATAAACATGGTAATGACATCATATTTGATTCCAGAATCTTAGCTTAGGTTCTGTGGTGACTCTTGAAACTATTTACTAATTTACTTGAACTAAAAATGTAAATAACTTTGGGAATCTTTAATAATGTACCAGTAAAACGATGCCCTGGTAGTGATGGCATCACATCAAATGCTGATTGATCAGCAAAGAGAAACAGACACCAGGAGATAAACACAGGAAGTAACGTCTATTCCGGCTGATTGTAGGGGGCAGTAGGAGCTCAACGCTTAAGGAAGTTGCCTGCGGATTGGAATGTTCTAAGTTTAGATCCCATCACTGCTGCATTAACCCTGCTGGGCTCTTGATCAAAGCCCTTAAACCCTCACCTGCTCACCTGCTATGTACTGTAATCAAATTTTGCAAATGGTGACCATCCAACACTGTCCTGGAAGTGTGCCTCCGAGTGTGTACATAATCAGGAAGTACATTTACAGTTATGACAGTAAGAGTGACTTACATTTATACAACTGAGCAATTAAGGGGTTAAGGGTCCTTCTTAGAGGCCCAACAGTGGTAACAGTCATTTGTGGCCATATTTGATGGCAGTGGTGCAGGTTTAGGGTTAGTGAAAGATCTGAGAGTTCTTGATTTTTTTTCTTGCTCTGCTAATTGTATTACATTTACAGTAATGTTTGGAACTAATTAAGCTTTAACTGAAGAGAAAGAGAAAGTGGATGATGATGATGATGATGCTGATGTTTCGAGATGTCACCTCTATACCAGTGGTATGAAGGCTGTGTTTTGGGTGTGTACAAATCTGCATGCGCGTGTGTGCAAGCAGGAATAGCAGAAGCTATACTTATGCTTTCTAAGCCCCATCTCCTCTCTAATACCCCCAGCCACCGACAGTTGATCATAGCAATTACCGGGTTCTCAAAGTCCCTGCCGCTCTCTCACACCTACTCATTAAAATGGTTGCTTCTAAACTTGTCCGCGAGTATTTCCACTCCAAACAAGTGCAGACGTCCTGTTTATGTGTATTTAATTCTTTTTCACTGTTTTAAATCTTTCCTGTGCTCATTTCCACATTGAGCAAAGCCCAGACACTTTAGATGTGACTGCACCGTGTTTGTGTGTGTATGCCTTTCTAGCGGCCGTCCCACAGTAGCATATTGCTGTCAAACTGTTACAGCTGGAGTCCCTGAGCGGTAGGTCTGCGGTGCAGGCCTCAGAGACGGCGGCCCGATATTTCAAAGAGACTTCTGTTGCTTTTGAAAAAGTGATTCTTTTTTTTGTTTTTTTAACTGAAAGATTATGCAACCAATCTCAATTACTAGTCTCCAGCAACTTCTGGAACTTTCTTCACTCTGAAATCGCAACTGTGTGGAAGATTATTTACAGGGAAAGTGTTTCTTGTCTTTTTTTTCTTTCTTTCTTTCTTTCTTTCTTTTCTTTTCTTTTTTCTTTCTTTCTTTCTTTCTTTCTTTTTTTCTTGTTTTTCCACATCACTTCTTTTCCCTCCTTTGTCCTCGGCTTAACACAAAGAATTTCGCTCCTCCACAGGAGTGCGAACTAGAAAATACAAAGACAGGAATAAAAAAAAGAACGTGGTGTTTTTTAAAATTGAACTAAAGGACATAACGCGCCGTTGCGTTTTAGAAGTCGTGCCTCGGGATGAAACGTTATTTGAACCAGGTCATGAACGCTTATAAGTAAGTATAAGTATGTTCAATTCATTGTGCAAGGTACGTGTACAGAGCCAATGAAATGCATTTTTTGCATATCCCATCTTGGTAAGTTGGGGGTCAGGGCGCAGGGTCAGCTATGATACAGCACCCCTGGAGCAGGAGGGGTTAAGGGTCTTGCTCAAGGACCCAACGGTGGTTAACTTGACAGAGGTGGGGCTTGAACCCAGGTGTTTCTGGTCTTCAGATTAACAACTCAGCACCTTAATCATTTGAGCCACCCTGCCCCCCATGATGTGATGTGTTCAATTTATATCTGTACATTAGGAACAGAAGTCTGCTTTAAACAAGAGACACTGTGACGTTTAGGTTCTGTCCACACGGAGACACGAAAATTGTTCTATCATATATGCATTTGGTCCAGAAGATCAGCGTTTTGGAAGTTTGAACACCCTTGGTTTTCGTGTGTACAGCCAATCTGTATATTTTATGAAACGATGATGTCATCAACTCACGTCTTGTCCTTATTCGGACACCACTAAGTCACATAACCACGACAACAACGACAATGGCAGACGACATGCTTGTGTTTGTGCTACAGAAGCTACTGAGCTAATTAGCTTTACTGAAGCTAAATCTTCTTTGCTACTACAGTAAGCAACAGTGATTATGGACAATAAATGATTATGTAGGTTTATTCACATGCAAGTCTTCTCTGTAAAAGAATTACAGTGCCACATACTGGTCTGGCATGTATACCACATCGTTTTCAGTCTGTTTCTGTGGTTTCGTATGTACGCATATATTTCTTGAGAAATCCGAAGCCGTGTTTGCAGATTTTTTTGAGAATAAAGGCAGGAACAATTGGATTAGAAAAGCTTGTGGCTTCGGGTGGATGTAGGCTTAGGCTACAGTGATTTTATTGGTTGTCTCGTAGTCCTACAGTCATTAAGTACATAAAGTGTTCAACATTTTTTTTTTTTAGATTAAATAAGTGCATCGCCCGGATTTCTACCATCTCTCTACAAGTGTTAAGCAGCAACTCGGTAAACGACTGATTGGAAGATTGGAAGAACTTCTCAGATGTCAAAATAAGATGAAACATTCATTGTAGGTTAATTGGCATCTTTTTAATTGTCCGCAGTGTGTGAAAGTATGTGTGAACCCTGTAAAAGAGTTGACATGCTGTCCAGCGTGTCCCCTGCCTTGTCCCCTATGGGCTCTGTGAAAGAATATAAGGTTGGGCCTCCAACAGTACCCTAACAGTCTGTTCCTACCAATACAACAGATCTCTGAGGGGGCCCCCCCAAAGCGCTTCAGCCCTTAGAATCATCCTAACTCCACCCCCTTTCTGGCACCCCTGCCCCTACGTCCCTACTGAGAAACACCTCAGGTTCCCTGTTGTCTTTTCATAAAAGAGACTGATTTAAATAATAACCGTGTTTTACTAAGAGTTTATACTTTAAAGGTTTGACATTTTAAAAATAGTTTTTATTTCTACTTATTTTAACGCAATAGAAATAAATCAATAAATAAAATAAATATCCTGAAGCAGCAGAATGGATATGTGTTCCTTTTTAAATGAGCTTCTTTCCGAGCTTCAAAGCTCACGCAAATTGTCATTGCTCCAACGCCGGTGCTTTGAAGTGCTAAAAAAATTAGCCTCTATTCTATTGTTTACATATTTGATGTGCGGGTTGAAAGATTTGCACGTTTTCTTCAAAGCCTGGATTATTATTTATTATTTTTGTTCTGCCTCTGTGGAATATTCTTCCGTATATTACTGATCTCTGGGTTAGCACAGGCATGGGATTTCAGAGTATTTGGTTTTAATCCCTTATAAAGGGGATTTGCGAAAAATGATGGACTATAGGAAAAAAATGGACCCCTTTCTTTTCTCGTAGTATTGCTTGTGCATATCTGCACAGTAACATACTGTAAGGATGGCACGTGTGACTTGTTTTGAATGCAGCTACCAGCAGGTTGATTGGATGAACTAAACAGTAGGTTTGTGTATTGTAAAAGGTCTTACGATACGATACAATACATATCACGATACGTTTCAACGATACAATATAATATATCATGAGATATTGCAATACAATATATTTATTAAAATACATTGCAATACTTTAAAATGATGTTACACACAGCTAAAAATAGAAAAAATACAAAGTCGGAGGCGCCCTTATTTTTTCCGCCATTTTTGCTTCTGAGACGATAACAGTGTGTATTAGTTACAATTACAGAAGCGGAGGACGAAATCAATTAAGACGAACTGAAGGGTTTTATTAGAAACGTAAATCAGTTTAAAACTATACTAATTCAAATATCGTGATATTTAGTTGTATCGATATTTTTACACAGCCTCACTGAACAGGGTTTACATTTACATCATTTGGTAGACGCCCTTTATCCAGAGCAACTTACATTCATCTCATTTATTTATACAACTGAGCAATTGGGGGTTAAGGGCTTTGCTCAGGGGCCCAAAAGTGGCAGCTTGGTGCTGGAAATGAAACCCTGATCTTCCAAGTATCAGTCCAACACCTTAAACTACCAATTTAGTTTTTTTTTCCCAAAGTGCTATAGACCCCCTAAAGAGACACGTCACCGTGACGTCATTCACACCTTCTGCTTCCAGAAACGAAGCAGAAGACTGAAATAAGTTTTAAGTACAAGCCTGAATTTGTTTTCTAAAATGTCATGTCGTGATGGTGGGAGTCGCAATTCAAAAATAATGCTCAGAAACACATAATATCCAATCAGCCGTCCAATCAACTATTTAAAAGCCATAAAAACACACAGTTAAGGTCACTTAGGAGAGCTAGACCATTCATGCCCTCAATTCTATACTGCATTAACATTGCACACAACCACACACATCTGCACCTGATTGATAACAGTCGTGCTTGCGTAGTGGATATTCATCACATGAACAGATTTTGAAATAGGTGTAACACTTGATGAATCTTCAGTGTCAGGGTCATAAAACTCTTTGCCACAGTATGTGCTGCCAGAGAAAAACAACAGCGCGTCACGCAGTGTTTTATCCCCTCCACAAAGTCATTTGCTCTGCGTGGTTGCCGTATTAAAGAGTCTCCTGCAACCTCGTGCACTTCTTCTCCCCTCGGCTTTGATCTGACTACAGCTGAAGGACTGAAGGATGGAAAACCGTGTTGACCCCATATTGTGTGCTAAAGCTTTTTTTCCAAACACTCCAGATGTAAGGGTACGCGGGGTTACAGACTAAAAAGAGAAGAGATTAACAAGCTGCTGTAGTTCATACGCCAGACTAAAGAAAACCGACGCTATTAAACCGCCGCCTTTCCAAACTCTTTAGATGTTGTATTTAGATGAAGAACCGATGGCTGCTTTGTGGCTGATTTATCAGGAACATCTTCTCGTATCTATAATATCGAATGCGACGATGCATGCGTAATGAATGCAGGGAGCAGATATGGAGATGGCGTCTAATCCTAAAATAATTACAGTAATTCCAGCACTGCAGGCAGTCGGAGTGGAAGGCACACAACACACTCAGTGATGCACACACTTCTAGGCCAGTAAATGTACATACAGTACAGAACGATGCAGCACAGGCAATTATGAAAAACGTGTACAAGCAGACAAGGTACCTACTTGGACGCAAACTGAACTATAAAGTAAAAACAGAACGAAAAAGCCATTCACAAATCCCCATAACCCCCATCAAGCAGCAAAGGCTTTAACCCTGCATCACTGCGTTCCCGTCTCGCCAGCTTCCTTCTTCATCCTGTATAAGTAAAGCAGCGTTGTATGCACCCCTTAACATACAAATGAGCCACTTTGTTGCTCTAATACGGTCTTGTCTCCCCTGGAGAACTTCACACATGCATGCGGGGCTGCTATTTCTTTGCCTTTTCAATCCTTACCAAAAAAAAAAAAAGGATTTGATTGGGAAATAACGAGCTGGTGATGAAAGGCTTTTTCAGCCTCGCTTAGGAAGGCAGCGTGTCGTGCATCTGGCTTCTTATAGGTCTCTGTTGGTAGGTCCCTATACTGCTAACTGCAGCTCCTAATGAACTTACAGTGCTATTGAATACAAGCGCTGATGTTCTTATATTATATCTGCGTCTAAATTATTAACCAAGCACTTCCTGGTCCGGGATGTTTTGTCTTCCCCCTCCTCCCCTGTCCAGTTATATTCCTGTTTTGTTATCACTTTGGAAAAAGTCTCTTAGCCAGGGTAAGGATGTGGGATTGAGTTTTAGGGTGGTGTGTTTTAGAGGTTCACAAATTATTTCAGGAATCAGGTTGGGAGATAAATTCGCTATTAATCATGTGATCGAGGTAAGACAAGTCACCGGGAATCGTAATAACATAATGAAAATAGCACGTCATCTGGAACTTAATTCTAATCGCACTGATTGTTGTGGCTGGTTAAGGAAATGATGTGCTTCATACCCGGAACAGACGGTGGCGGTCAAGTTGGTGTGCCAACGCCAATAATATAACAATAGTATAATAGAAGAAATAGGCTTCCCTATTCACTTTGTAGCTGTCAGACATAAAAGCTAGAGGCAAAAATCCAGAAAACGACAAAATCTGTGACAAGATTTTTTTTACCAGGGTTTTTTTTTTTTTTTTTTTTTTTTGTGGGATTGAAATAGGACAGGATTTTTTTGTGAAAGTGAAATGAGAAGGGTTAAAAATCCACTCTTGGGTCACCCTTTAGTGTGTAATACAGGTGTAATTAAAAAAATAAGCAGATAATACAACTAGTGCCAAAGACCTCAAATGTAGGAAGTGGCTTATGACCTTGTAACCTCTTGCACTCGCATCCTCCTTTTTACTTTCTTTCTTTCTTTTTGCACCCCCCTAGCCCGATTTCCTTGCCTTGCTTTAGCCATCATGCTAATTCCTGTCTCTCTGCACCTAGATCTGAACGTCCCGAGTCCATGTCTGAAGAAGACCTGCGAGTTTGGGAGCTCGTGTGTAGTAAAGAACGGCGAGGCAGTGTGTGAGTGCTTGGATACCTGCCTTCAAGCCTCTGACCCAGTGTGTGGCAGCGACGGGCAAACCTACACGAACCAGTGCCAGATGAATGCTATCAGTTGTACCCTTCAAAAACACATCCAGATAAAGCACAAAGGACCTTGTGGTGAGTCAATACACACACACACACAATTACACTCAAACCCACACAAACAAGCCTAATTGACCCTTTAAGCCTTTTTCCAAATCAGCGATATCATCAAAATCATTAAGGGTTTAAGCTTGTGTTTAGTCTGGTGAACTTATTGTTAGGTTACTTCCTAGTTAATTAATTACCCCAACAACCCTGAAGCAGGAAATAATTCGAATAATTGCAGCAGAATTAATAAAAATAGAGGTAAACAAGGCAAGGCAAGTTTATTTTATATACAGTGGTAATTCCACATGCTTTACATAAGAAAAATTATCATAAAAAATTTAAATGTCTATTTGTCACACACACTCTACAGAGCAGTGACATTTTTTTGCATATACTATCTTAGAAAGTTGGGGGCAGAGCGCAGGGTTAGCGCCCCTGAAGCAGGAAGGGTTAAGGGACTTGCTTAAAGACCCAACAGTGGCTGACTGGTGGTGGTCGGGCTTGAACCCAGGTCTTCCTGGTCATCCAATCAACAACTCAGCACCTTAACCATTTGAGCCATCACTGCCCATTACAACAGTAAAAACAAAGTAATTAAAATAAAAACAAAGATTTAAAATAAATGAAAATGGTTAAAAATATAAAAATTAGTATAATCAGTTTAGAATGAATTCAGATCTAAATAGATGTGTCTGGATTTAAAGATGGCTATTGATTAAGCACATCTGATCTCTTCTGGCTGCCTAATAGCTAAAAGCAGATTCTCCTGTTTAGCCCTTGGTATGTCTAACCGACTTGATCCTAATGATCTGAGTGATCTGATTGGTTGATATTCAGTTAGCATATCTAAACAGTATTTTTGGATCCTATAGGTCATCTTATGGGATTTATAAATGAGTAAAAGTACTTTAAAATCAATCCTAAATGTAACTGGCAGCCAGGGTTCGGACCTGAGGACCGACGTGATGTAATCAGATTTTCTTGGTTTTAGTCAGAATCCAAAGGTTTTATTGGTCAGGAGTAAATTACAGTCGTCCAGTCTGCTGGGGACAAAGACATGAACAAGACTCTCGAGATCCTGACTGGAAACAAAAACCTCGAATTCTAACAGTGTTTTTGAGGTAATAGTCTGCGGAATGGGTAAACATACACACATCAAAGTAAGAGTGCGTAGAGTTATAACGAAGCTCAAATATAACCAGATCACCTGATCTATTGGCCTTGGGGTTCAAGGGGGAACACATACATGCTATTCAGGACAAAGCCTTGCACACCAACTGTTACCCATTTCCATCTTTACAGGGCTGCACGCACAATCTGACGGATCTATTATTATTATTGTTATGACTTTTCTTGAAAAGATGCACTTAAGTGAAAATTACGAGGCAGCATCCTGCCGAGCTATTGTTTACGTGAGTCATGTTTTCCTTCAGTTGTAGCACAAAGCTGAATGGGCAGCACTTCCTTTCAGGGCTTTTTTGTTGTGCAAGTTGTCTTTGTAAAGGTTTCTGAATGAGACTAGACTAGTCATGTTCAACCTCAATCAGTGCTCTTTAAACATCACACGGCGTGTGTTTTTCATCTTTTTTAAACTTCCATTTACATTTAGGCGGTTTAGGCCTGCAGCATGTGTGTGTGTGTGGGTGTGTGTGTATGCCTGCCTGTGTGGCATTACACTGAGTGTATGTTAATTTGCCCCTCTAGTAAATGCCAGTTGTGTTTGGCTATGTGCACGTGTGTGTGTGCGTGTGTGTGTGTGTGTGTGCCTGGGGTCGTTTGGCAGCACTGGAGTTTATCTGAGTGTGTTCTACCTACAGGGCACTGCTGCTCTTTATCCCAGCCGCAGTTTCACTACTATACACACGCCATCAGCACAGAAATGACACACAGATCCGGAGATTTTTCTCCTTAGTGCCTGAGACAAGCTCGGCTTCAGAGCCTGCAGTGAGGATTAACACACAAATAGGTTTGGACAGGGATGCTGTGTCTGAGACAAAGACACACAGAAAGAGGAAATGAGGAAAACCAACGAGGCTTTTCTGATTCTCTTTCAGTGTGAATCTGTGCATCATCCTGCAAAATCCTTTTTATTCTAACAACAACAAAAAAAGAAATTGTCCCAGATTATTTTAACAAAACAAACATTTTATATTATCCATGAAATTGAATATTGTTCATGTATATATATATATATATATATATATATACTGTATATATATACACACACCACACACACACACACATGCGTGGTTGCACTCCGGGTTCGATTCTGGCTCAGGTCCCCTCTGGTTTTCCTTGTTGAAAATTCCAACCTGGAGTAAAAAAGCTTCATGCAGCATGAGTGAAGTCATCATCATATTAGATGTTAATATATTAGATTCATATTAGATGTTAAATATTAGAAGATCAACTGACTGATAGTAAATCTTTGGTTACCGTTATTTAAAGACGCTGCCATTTTTAGAAGTTTGTCAGTTTCTTATACTTTCGTCATTGGCAAAACAGAGGAATTATAAATTATAAAAATGATAAAATCTGTGTAAAATCTGTGATTTTAGACTATAAAATGAAATCAAACCTTTACATTAAAATATATATGTGTGTGTGTGTGTGTGTGTGTGTGTTTTATACTAAGAATATATAGGCAGTACAATAATTAGATAAATTGTAAATTGTACCTCACCGAATATGATACTGATATTGACTTGCCGATACTGACTCCAATTCCCTACGACTACAAACAGACCCCACATTCGCTCCCACGCTCTACGACACACGCGCTAGTTAGTCTCCCTGTTGTCCTAGGGTTAATTTTGATTTCATTTTTATTATAGAATCTAGCCTTATTTTAATGGAGTTGCTCGATATTAACACGGTGTAACCCAGAATTGGGTGATTATTTATTGATTAACAAACGTTGTGTAATTGACAGAAATTCACACATTGGAACGCTCATCATGATTATTTCCGCACTTTACCAAACTTTTTATATTGGATTATTTTGCCAGAATTGTTTTTTTGTGTGTGTTTTCACGTTTCTCAGCTTTGCCCTTGTTTGGATTTTGTTTGCATGTCATGTGACCTGTTTTTGAAATCTTGCATCCCTTTCTACACCGGATTCCAGACCCATCCATGGATTAGCATGTTTTCGTTATTTTGACATAAAACAAGAAAAAAACCTGCAGCATAGAAAATTAGCTAGCAAAAAAAGAAAAAAAAAAATTTAAGCTCAGCAAATACAGCTTGGTAATAGAAGCCTGTGGCGGGCAGGTTCCTACGTAGCGTTCGAGGGTGTAATAAATAGTCTTTATTAAGGAAGTAAAAACACACATATCAGTAAAGTCAGTAAGCAGCGCTATGGATAACATTGACTTGCACTAAAGGAGGCGTCAGCGGAACAGGGCAATAAAAACTGACCCCAAACAACTAATCCAACCCCGGTTCGGGTGCTTTTTCTGTCCTGTTTCATAGCAAATCCACTCTGTTATTATCTCCATTAATTTTCCCTCCACATTCAGACCACAGCTTTAGCCCCACACACACACACACACACACACACACACACACCCAGATCCCAGCTGTGCATATTCTAAACTGTGTAACATTTGTATGGGTTTGTTGTCAACCGTGTGTGTGTGTGTGTGTGTGTGTGTGTGTGTGTGTGTGTGTGTGTGTGTGTGTGTGTGTGTGTGCATATCATCGTAATACCATGTTATTTTGTTTACCTGGATAAACCGGTGCTATAAACGTTCTTATCTTTACAGCTCAGGACTCGTTTAACAGCAATACAAGGAACATTTTTATATACCACGTAATGTCCTGTGAGCAGCAGCTGACCTTGCGTGGCAAACTGGAAGCTAGACCATATTTAGTTATAAACAATTATTATTCCCGCCATATTTGCTTCTGTCTATTTGCATATTTGCATACAGTCGTGTAGGTGTAGATATGTTGTAGAGTATGAAATCGAGTGTATACCAAACTGGCAGCGATGGTTAGTTCAAATCCCTGCATTGCTGAATCCTTGAGCAAGATTGTAATTTTGATGAATCAGCTGATGAAGTTGTACAGAATTTACATGTTATTTATATTTACAGCATTTGGCAGACACCCTTATCCAGAACGACTCTTTTATCTCATTAACCTCTATCTTTTATAATTGTGGGTTAAGGGCCTTGCTCAGGGGCCCAGCAGTGGCAACTTGGTGGTGCTGGGAATCGAACCCAGATCTTTCAATTAGCAGTCGAACACCTGGAAATACATAAAATGTCAAACGTTTGACAGATTTAAATACAGGTCACTTGGAAATGGACAGGATGTCATGGGTAGTGTTAAGAAGGTAACTTTACAAATTATCCTATTTAAAATGTAATAAATAAATAAAGTGTAACTTATTATTCATTTATCTTCTACACCTGCTTATTCCCTAATTTTGGGTCACGGGGGATCTGCTGGAGTCTATGAAAGAGCGAAAGGCAGGAGGGGGAAACCCTGTACAGGTGTAACTTTTTAATTACTTTATAAAAGTAAATTTAGATTTAATTACTTTTTGATTACTTACACGAACAGATATTTTCAAGTAAATTATTTTTAAATATTTTTACCAGGCAGGGTATAATGGTTAATCTTACTCTCAGATGGGGGGTGTAGTAGCCTGAACCTTTCAGCGGCAATGTGGACTAATGTAATCGGCAGACATGGTGCGAATTCAAACCAGAGAGCCAATCAAAAGCAACAGAAAAGCACCGCTTTAATAAACGGCTGTATTTTAATTACAGAACTGTAATTTAATTACAGATTTTTTTCTCAGTAACTGTATTGAATTATAGTTACATCAATTTTGTGATTAAATTACGTAACGCTAGTCCCTTACACTGGTCATGGGTGTATTACTGTAGCATACTGTACTTCCCTGTCTGGTAAAAAAAAAAAAAGCTCTGGCGCTCCATGCGGCTTCCTGTATTAATGCATAATAAACATTGATGCAAGTGTTGGGCAAGATTTATGCATGAGTGCCTCTCTCAATTAGCACTAAATCAGCAGCTGTTGAACGGCTAATTGAATCCTCCAGGTTGTAACTGTCACTGGCCGGCACTCATTGCCTCCCGGTCGCGATCACATTTTATTTCGCTGATTAATTGAGCTGTAGGAAACCATAGCTCAGGCTCCAACGCATCGCCATTCAGCGGCCCGAGAAAGTCAAGCAGCTGAGTTGATTAATGTAAAGGGGGGGCAGATTTCGTAGAAAACATTTTTCCATACCACCAGAAAAGGTGTAATATGTGTCTGTAAATGTGAAGGAGGCAGTGAAGCGAACATAGCAAATCCTCAGAGTCAATAAAGTAGTCCGGCTTTAGTCTGAACCAAGATGGATCTTCTTACTGATCTTCTCCACACTAACATCCCTCTTCTCTTCCATAGATAAGGCTTGCAAAAACTGCTCGTTCGGCGCTATCTGCGATGAGCAGACCCACCGCTGCGTCTGCCCGAATGAGTGTGTGGGCTCCAAGCAGCCGGTGTGCGGCAGCGACGGCAACACATACACAAACGAGTGCGAGCTACACGTCCACGCCTGTGTCAAGCAGCTGGACCTCCATGTGGTGGTGCAGGGAGAATGCAGTGAGTACATACAAAACCGCTCCGCCGCTCTTCATCTGTCATCCCACAGTCACTTAGCCAAAGAAAAACTGACCTTCGTGACCGTGCGGAAGGCATGAGGGTCAGTATATGTTCTGTCCATTAACCGCTCTATTTTTATGCAAGTGCAAGTGTAATTCTGAGGTATTAAATTAAAATACAGATGAAATTATAGCTCAGTTGTGGCTGCTAAATGTGAATCAGGTACTAGACGTGTTAATATGCAGGGTACAACAATAAATCCAGGCTGTTTTTGATGATTAAGGCATGTAAAAGATCAATAAAATGTATTATTATTATCCCACGCATTCTATCCTCTCAGTTCGCTTGTTTCTATCTACTTTCTGTTTATTTCTATGTGTCTTCATTTAGCTTTTAGTTCCGTCTCCATCTCTATTATTCCGCTTTTCCACCAGGACTGGTGGAAAAGAGAGAGAGAAAGAGAGAGAGGACTCTCTCTTTCTCTCGTGTTAATTTTAACTTGTTAATCACTTCAACGAAACCTTTATTACACTTTTATCATTTATTATTTTCTTGTTTTCTCAGTTGATTTCTGCTAATTGTTTTGTTTATAGATGTTTATTTTTTGGCAGTAACTACACGTCTATTGCCCTCCGCCTTGGTTATTGACTACATTACAAACAGCCACCCTTTTTTATTAAAAATGAAAAAAAGAAAATAATAAAAAGATAAAAAAAAAAAACATACCTAAAGAACAGAGGTTCTGTATACACAATGAGAGATGATGTAATTGGCTATTAATAGAAACGAATAGAAAGCACGAATCCACCACATCCACACACTCCAGCACCCTGCTTTAAAGGCAGATTTATTACACTTGCATTACAATCACATAAATAGAGCTCTGCTATTCATACCATCGTATATTTCCCTTGTGAACGCACACATCGGGTATGTATAGTACATGTGGCTGTAGACACATGGGCGTCTCCTGTGAAATGAGTCTTGAATGTGCGTGTTTATACACTGTGTTTGTATTCCTGTGCATGTCTGTGTTAACAGAGAACTGTGGCAGCACCGTGTGTAGTTGGGGTGCCCGCTGCATCCAAAATAAGTGCGAGTGCCCACAGTGTGAGGGGCAGCCCGATGCGCAGGTCTGCGGCACTGACGGCAACACCTACGCTAACGAGTGTGAACTGCGCCACACGTCCTGTCAGGAGAAGAAGAACATAGAAGTGGCGCGGCCTGGCAGCTGTGACGAAGGTACTGGGCTTGTTTATACACCAAACTCTCAGTCTGTGTGTGTCAGTGTTCACCGGATTGCATCATCAGGCAGTGGAACTGGAGAATAACCTCCTGTCAAACAAATAAGGATAAAAAGACCGTAGACAAACGCCAAGGCAAAAATCCCTATTAGTGTTGACACTTTTCCCAGCTGTAAGTCGAGGTACATCTGGATGTGCTCGTCCTTAATGTCAAGCTCATTGCAGTCATTTAGGAGTCACTTCGTCAGCACAAATTGACCTTTCCCGTGAGAACCCTCGGCCATTTTTGTCTTTCTGTCTTCGTTCCTGCTGTCTTGTAACTCTATTGTGTTGTCTCCTTGACAGCTGTGAAGACGTTGCATTTGGTGTAGTCAGGTCTGTATAATAGGTTTTTCCCCAAGGCCGTGGTTGAAATGCCCTCAGTTTTCTGCTTTTGCGCTCGTCATACCACCGAGCTACAGCTATGAAACATTCCTGGCTTCAGGCTTTCTGTCTTTGTGTAGGAACAATAGTGATAGACTGCTGGGATTAAAGGAAGATGAAAGGAGTTCCTTTATCTATGAGTGCCGGATTCACTGTCGACCTATAGCTTTCGCAGATTCCCCCGTGTTTGGAATATCACGTTTCCTGAATATTATATTCCTAAATAAGACATTTTAAACATAGGTACAGAGTTTGTAAGATTGGGTAGGAGGCAATGCAGCTTATTTACAAAACAAAAACATGAACTAGACTGTTGCAAATAGCATGACATGACGTCCTGAGCAAGACAAAGATAGCATTAAACACAGAGGAATAAATACACAACCTAAATAGAAAAAAAAAAACAACTACACAACCAACACTTGAACACAAGGGAACCAACCAATGATAAGACATGAGTGACACACATGACATAAGAAGACAAATCACATAAACACTGAGCACACGGCCTTCATAAACAAGGAATTGAAGTCTCAGGGTTGCCCTCTGGTGGCCTGGTTTATTAAGCAGTATTTTAAGGTAGACAAGTCTTAAATCATTTCCTTAAAAACAGTGATTGTAGAATTTTGCATAAAATATCCTGTTCCACGATGTATTTAATGCAGGTCACATGATCGAGTGGTATCAACAGAAGTTCCTGACGATCTTATGTTCAAGAAAATGAAGAGTTCTATGTTTCACTTTCTTTTCTTTTTTTTTTCTTTAAATCTTTTTAATTTCAAAGCCTTCACTCGATCCGAATAGCTGTGAGCTCACCACATTCTGTCTGCTGAAAAATATCTTTTATGTAAAAGATACAAGTGCTGAATCACACTTTTGTGTTATGGCAATTTCGCAATCTACTGAAATGAATTTCTCCTGTTTGTCAACAGCGGAAAATATTTTCTTATTACAGCAAAAAAAAAATCAGGCATCAGAAGTGCAGAAGGTGACCTCCCATTTATTTATGTTCATTAGTTACAGAAACGAAATGGAGGTGCTTCCTCATTCTTATACTTTGTAGTAATGAAAAATGGCAACGTTCCCGCCGTTTGGCTGCAGCGGGAAAATTTATCACCTGTTTAATTTACACTCCACTAAGCTTAAGCTTAGGTTCTTTGTAGACACTGACAAAGTGGCGGGTAAGCGCAGTGCATCACCTCTGTGCTCCCTCCCCTTTTAATAGAATACACCTTTGCTAAATAGGATTATAGGTTTGCAAATTTCCAAGAGATCCACCTGAACGGTGTGCAGGATCAGTAAGAGCTCACAGGGTTCGAGGTTACGTAAGAGGGGAAGAGAGATGGGGAAGAACGCGCTGGCATGTGATCATTCATCCTACACAAGTATCTTGTCTTTAGACGGCGGGCGGTTGCCGTGCTGAATGGTGCGCCGGTGTCGATCAGTCTTTATGTCGGTTGAGTTTTATTTGCTTTAACATCCTGTCCAACCCCTTATTGCGCTGGGGGTGACAAATGACCCACAAACAATAGGTAAACAACCCCCTGGAGCATTTGTTGTGAGGGCTAGGCTGTGTTTTAGCTAGACATGGGTGATGGATGTGGATCTTCCATTTCGAGAGCACCACAAGGTTCTGTCATGGGGGATTTCTTGCTACCACCAGGCAGACATGTAAATTTGGAGGTCTCTCCAACACTACTACCCTTAGCTTTTTTTTTTTCTAGCCGGCTTATTATTTGTTTACTTTTTCCTTTTAATTGAAATATCTTGGCTAAATGGACCCCAGTTAGAACATGATGGAGGGAACGGGAAGAGTCGTTGGATGAAGAATGGCTGAGGCCGGATTCATTTATAGAAATCTTTGTCTGTCAGCACATGAAAGTAGGAAAACTAATTAACCGTGCTAACCATCAGCCTTCCAGTCATTTTATTTATATCGGCGTGTCATATCTGTGTGGAGGTTTATTTATTTATTTATTTATTTATCCTAATGCATGAGCAGAACCCGCCTGCACGAGCACTCTTCCTCTGTGGCTGCTTTAACACTTTATTTTGCCAGACCACAGTTAGCATGCCGTGTGGGTGGAACGCTCAAAAGTACCACTTTTTGAAAAAAGTGCCAAGTGACACCAAGCGTTTCCATACATGCAGAACCAATCAGGTCGCAGATAAAAAGATATGAAGATGTGAAGATTTAGTTCCTCTGGCGAATGTGTGAACCGGGAAAAGAAGGTCTGGAAAGCATCCACAAATTTGCTTCCTAAACAAAGGTTTTGGTTTTTTTTTCGTTTGACATTTGTCCTTTAAGAGGCTTAAAAACAACATGGAAATATTTTTATTTAGTCTACGTTCTAACCTTGCCTTGGCTGACTGCCAGCTGAGAAGCAAGTTTAACAAATGCAGCAATCTGGGATTGTCGAGTGTGTAAATGTGATTGTCTCATGTTTCACTGTTACCTCTGGTGAAGGTATAAGTAGAAAAAAACCCCTTTACACATAGGAACATTAAGAGAAAATAGATTTTGTCTTCCTCTCGGCATAGCGAGGAATAAACATTTACATTTCCAACAATTGGCAGACGTCCTTATCCAGAGCGACTTACATTTATCTCATTTATGCAATAGAGCAATTGAGGGTTAGGGGGCCTTGTCTAGGGGCCCATAGTGGTGTCTTGGTGGTGCTCGGAATCAAACCCCGGTCTTTAATAGTTACTTTAATTGTGGTGCCATGACGACTGCCGCAAAAGTATAAGATAAGCACACAAGTCGTTGTAGAAAAGGGAAGAAAAGGGGTGTGGCTAAAGAGTAAGCATTTTTAGCCTAACTACCTGTGTGTATTTTTTTTTAGCTATCTAGCTATGATCCGCAAAATTGCTACTTGGAAGCTTTAGTAAGCTAAGCTATCAGTTACTCTTGTTATATTACATCACCCCCTCCACCACCACCCTCACAGAAATGTAACAAGATAAGCTAATGTTTTTTCTACTGCTAAAAAAGGTGAAAAAAGGAAGCTAACCGTTGTTGGCAGACTCGACTGAACTGCAATCGTTGTGTTAGCAGGCTCATTTAGGAATCACCATCAAGTCAATTACTCGTGTCTCAGCCCAGTGATTGGTTCGTGATGTCACCCTCTGGAGCAAAATGCGGCAGTATTGCTCTTAAAAAGATAAATTCCGTGACTTACTGATCCAGGATAGAATTGGTGAATGTTTTTATTTTTCACTACGTTCAACAAAAAAGATTAAAAGCTATTTTATTTAGAAAACCACAACGCTACCACAATGGGACTATCTTGATTAACAAAAGAGATTTGCTATTGAAAAGCTGTTTTCTTTAGAAAACATCATGGCTACCACAGCACTACTGAGAAATGTTTAAACAAATAGTTTCCTCTTTTATATTTCCTGTTTTATGTTTTACTTTTAGGTGTAAAAAGTAGCTCAGTCATGTAAAAATAAAAACTCAGATTTCTCTAAAGAAATAATGAGGTGTTTGCTTAGCGGTCAATTTCTAAGCTAGGAAACCAACACAAATTTCCTGTAGCAGCGTGTGATGAGAAGCCATGACGGCTCCTGCGGTCCGGCCCTGCTGTATAACACATGCACTCTTTAATCAGAGCCAAAGGATTCACAGCATGAACTGCTGTCAATGTGCTGGGACCAATCAAATCATCCTGATTTTTTTTTTTTTTTTTTTTTTTTTGGGCACCTAACAAATTGTATCCACATTTTTTGCTTGTTTGTGGTTATTTAACAACATTCTTAATTCAATTCCCAATTCTCAATCACTGGATTAGACGCATTGCTAATAGCGATCACGCTCCGTAGCTGAAGCGTGATGCATGTGACGGGAGACTTATTTGCTCAGTAAATCTGGATGAACAGATTGCCAGGGTTTGTTGGTCGGGATAATAAACTGAAAGCTTTTTTTTTTTTTTTTTTTTTACCCTGATGGTTTTTTTTTTAAGCAGCCACATCATGATCTTCTCTATAATCTACTCCAAATGCTTTACGTTAAGTGGCAGATCCACCAGCAGCGTATCGATTCTCTTTACCTTGAGCGAGTTCGCCTCTTCGAGCACCAACCACAACCTCCTACAAGGTTTTACACTCCAAAAGCCTAGTTTAAAATCAGGGTTAAAAGTATAGCAGTGTGTTTAGGTGTGTAACGAGGCAACTCTTTTCCAGAGAGATTTCCTTCAACAGCTGTCCACTGACCGTTACATTAATGCATGATGATCGAGTCAAGAGTGTAATATCTCCTCTGAGCTTACAAACTCGAATAATAAGCAGCCATTTTTTAAATTAATACCGCTGGAAAATGGGATTTTACGAGAGAATCAGGCTCGTTCGGTGGGCGCTCTCGGGACATCTTACTTTTCATTTTGATGGAGAGCATGTACAAGTATGTAGATTTGCCCTTCAAGCTTGCAGTCTGTCTGAGCTGAAGCTAATGCTAATTACGGCTAATACAATCCTTTCATCTGGATAGGAAGCCACTGATTCAGACCTTGCCAATGATTTCCTGTGGAGTTAGAGAGAGTGCTCATATTTCTCAATTAGTCTCTGTATCTGAAGAGGAAGTCTGCTTGGAATGGAAATTTGTAATACTTTGTATTATTTTAAGATTATGTTAAGATTCCGAAAATAGAAAAAAATAGAGTTTTTGGAAAGGAATAAATGAAAGTAGAAAAAAAAAAGTAGGAAAATGGGGTAACAAAAGTGCCACCATAATTTTTATGTTTTTTTATTTATGGTTGCAGCTGCAAAAAAACAAGCTAATTATTTCAAGGGCCAGAAAAATACTGGAGAAAAATATTGTATCAGAGCCAATCAATTAACTTTAGAGGATACAGTATGTGGCTTTTCTAAGTATTTTCATTTACACATTACATGTAATTGACGTCTTGCTTTTATTAGTCCCAGTAAAAATCCATCCACCCATCCAGCCATTGTCCATACCCACTTCCAATCAGGGTCACAGGGATCTGCTGGAGTCTATACTAACTGTCATTGGGTGAAATGTTGGCGTGACCCTGGACGGTTCACTAGTCCATCACAGGGCCGCATGCAGAGAAACAACCACACACACTCACTTTTATGGACACTTTTGAATAATCAATCAGTCTAACATACATGTTTTTGGACTGTGAGAGGAAACCGGAGAACCTGGAGTAAACCCATGCAATCAGTGCGAGAACATACAAACTCCACACAAAAAACCCTTGCAGGGGATACAAACCATTGTGCTGCCTTCTAAGTAAAGATGAAAAATGTAAATAACTTAAAATCATAAGCTGTTAACCCGAGCTGTTGGTTATAACAGTTGCAATAAACTAAAGTACTAATTAAAACTTCTAATCGAAACTAAACATTTTAGGGGACCGACGTGAATACGGAAGAACAATATTGTATCAGAGCCAATAAATTAGCTGTATGTGAGAGAATATGGAAGGTTTATTTACAGTTACATTACATCTCTTTAATGATTTAAACATTGACGATGTTCTTCTTCTTTTGGCTGCTGCCTTTAGGGGGTAACTCGCTGTTATCCCAGATGTCTGACTTCCTAACTAAACCGTCCTAATTTAGAAATGGGTTCTTGGCTTGTGCGTTCACCAGCAGTTTCCTGCCTGGGAATCAAATCCGGAAATTGCAGAGAAGTCGTGTAAAATGGAAGATGTGTTGAATATTTACAGCTTATACTGTAGTTACTGGCATAGAAGCTCATAAAGGGATGAGTTTCATCTGTTATGCATTTTATTTACTCCTATCGTAAAGATTTGGAAAAAAAAAAACCCAAAAATGGATAGCATAGCATCGGCATTATCTAACCATTTACCAGTGTTTCATTTATAGGCATAAACTGCTAGTTAGGTATTGTCGTGGTAGCGTCGGTATCTGAACTTTAAGTTGCATTCAACAATGCAGTCTATGAGGCAAAAACAAGCCACGCACACAGCATATTTATCTCTCAGCCACTTTATTTCCAGGCCCAGCGAGTCCTTGAATACATGTCATTGTGAATTCAGCCATGCCAACACAGACATTCAATTTCGGATCACACAGAAGGGCTTTTGCTGTAGCGAGTAATTCTAGTCTGCCCCGGGCTGTTGTGCTGCACCGGATACTTTAGTCTCTTTTTGCCTTATGTTTCTTTTCTTTCTTGTCATCATCAGTGACACCATTTCATTTCTATATTCCAGTGTCTCAGTGAGCTCTGAGACATTTTCAATGTTATTGACGTCCTCACTTTCATTCGTCTTAATAAAGGGTACCAATGTAGGAGAAATCAAGCTATAAATAACTTATCGTGTGTCCTCTGGATCTAGCGGTGAGATCTAACAATAACACAAAAGCCGGTCATGGTTTGGGGGTGGGGCTTAAGTACAAATAGGACTCTTATAGTTATATATATGGACGTATTCAAAGTTTAGGCATTTGGTCATGTGATCATGGATGCTATTTAGCTATTGCTAGTCTTACAAAATTTAATAGAAATTTTCTCTCAAGCAACAATATTTTATTTGTTGTATTTTCTTCTTAAAATAGGGGCATTTTACCACTAGTTTTTAATTGCTTACTTAGGTTAAGGGTCGAATCCCTGCACTTGCAGCTTGGGACTAAATTTAATGGGTGAATGCAGGTAAGATCCTTATGTGTGTCCTGGTTGCAGACGTAGATGATTATTTGCGAGATGTAAATATTTTAAAATAAAATTACTGAAACAAATAAACTTTTATCTATCTACTGCTTAAAAGGACGACTGAAATAAAATAAAATAAAATAAAAACGGTTTCCAGGCACAAGGTAACACTTACGTGGTTCATGCGTTGAATGTGGACTAGGCCCACACTGAGACGAATTGTTTAAAGCAGGTGGATCGCTTAGTGCTACAAATCTTACAAAACATATTTATTATCCGTTTTTTCTTTACTCATTTGTATTAAAAAGGGACGTGTGTGAGACATAACAGAGTAGTGGGAAAAAAAGCTCTAAAAAATAATGTGTTATGTTTACCTGCAGGTTTTTGCATGTGGTAGCAGGACAAAACATAAATATTGCAGACGGAAACAGGAGAAAATGACATTTTTGCTGGAGACGGAAAGAATCTTGTAAGACCGCGTGGACTTTAGTTTAGGATTAATTATAATGTGACTAAAAATACAAGTAGTTAATGAATTGAAGAACTTTTGTTTAACTTTTCTTTGTCCTATAAGCTTCAAAAAATGTAGATAAGTTTCACTTTAAACATTTAACTTCTTGTGTTCAGGTAACAGAGTTGAGTAAATATTTAACTACAGTGTGCTTGTTTCATTTGTAGTGGATTTTTTGAGGAAAATCTCTCAAGCTTAAGATGTTAAATAGATTTACACCAGGGGCAAATGGCTCCTGCTGGGTAAAATGGGCTAGCCTGCTGCTACGTGAATAAAGATTTGAAAAACAAAACTAATAATAATGTTAATATTGCGCGCTATTTTATATGGCGTAGGTGAGCTGCTGATGGGGAAAGACACATTTTTGCGTCTTCTTATTTGTGTATCTCGTAACAGGCCTTCTTTATGCCTAATTCATGCTGTTATCATGGCATTATCCATTTATACACCAGTTTAGAGTCAAGTTGAAAATAAAGTCTTCCTTTAGGTCAGCTGATGATGTCGCCCCTGATTCAGTCACATTGTTTTTTAATTTCTGACCTGGTTTATTTGAGTTGTTGTTTTTTTTTTTGTAATGTGCAAATTAAGAGTCTCCAGAGGCGACAGCGGCAAGGAACCAAAACACTATCGGTGACAGAATGGAGAAAAAACCAAGGGGTTAAACGGTCTCAGTCGGGGGGCCAGTTCTCCTCTGAACCAGCGGGTTATTTTATGCTGCAGTAAAGTTTTCATGGTCTGAATGGCCATCTAGAAGACAAGATCATCACTGGGAAACTGCCTCTGGGGGATATTGTTTGTTTAGTGTTCATCAACCAACTGGGCTGGACACAGACTGAAGCTGGTGGTGAAAGTGAGCTCGGAATAGGAAGGAAAACAGACATATAATAGCTTAGATGCTATAATAATATTTATGATATACAAATATACTGTGTGTTTTTGGAAGTGTTCCTGGTTCAGCTGATTATTGCAGCCTAACAATCCTTAAACGGATTTGGATAATGGAAATGTGTAAGTGTGTTATGCGTAAAATAGATTAAAAAAATTGGTCTTTAATCTAGTTTTAAACTGACAGAGGGTGTCTGCCTCCCGAACAGTGTTGGGTAAATTATTCCCGAGTTTGTGAGCTGGATAAGAAAATAATCTGCCGCCTGCAGTTGATTTTAATATTCGGAATATTTTCAAATTGCCCGAGTTTTGAGAGGGTAGCCGTAGTGGGGACTATAAGAGGTTAAAAGCTCGACCAAGTACTGAGGTGCTAAAGCATTCTGAGCTTTAGAAGTAATTAGCAAGATTATAAAATCTATTCGATGTTTAATAGGAAGCCGGTGCAGTGTTACTATATTGTGGTATAGTATAATAGCTCAGTCTGCCTTTATTCATACATTCATCTTCTATACCCGCTTATTACCTAATTCATAGTCACAGGGATCTGCTGGAGTCTTATCACAGCCATCTCTGAAAGGGCAAAAGGCAGGAGGGGTACACCCTGTACAGGGCCACACACACACACTCACTCCTATGGGCAATTTAGATGTTTTTGGACTGTGGGAGGAAATCGGAGTACCCGGAGTAAACCCACACAAACACGAAGAGAACATGCAAACTCAACAAAGAAAGCCCTTTTCCAGGGAATCAAACCTGGGTGCTTCTTGCTGTGAGGCAACGGTGCTAACCACTAAGCCCCAGTCTACGTTTAATTTACACAATAAGTATTTTTAAGGTTAATTAAAAATGGTTAAAGACTAAAAGGGATCATGTCCCAGTATTAATTCATTCATTTTCTATACTCGCTTATTTCCTAATTCGGGGTCACGGGGATCTGCTGGAGCCCATCCCAGCCACCTCTGCAAGGGCAAAGGGCAGGAGGCCAATCCATTGCAGGGCCACACATCTGGGGTACCCGAAATATACCCACATAAGCACAAAGAGAACATGCTAACTCCACATAGAAAGACCCCTGTGTCAGGGAATCGAACCCGGGTGCTTCGTGCTGTGAGGCAGGCAACAGTGCTAATCACTAAGCCACCTGTGCTTCCCCAATAATTAAAAAATGGTTAAAGACTAATTAAAAATGGATTATGTCCCAGTATGACTAAATTATGTCCGGCAGTAATGTCACGGTAAAATCTGTTTATTCGCATATCCCAGCAGATGGTTGCGGTAAGCACACCTGGGAGCAGCAAGGGTTAAGGACCGCAAGGGTTAAGGGTTAAGGAGGCGCAAGGAGGACTGGTGGCTGTGGGGCTCCAAACCAAACCAGGTTAAGTCTCGTCTTTCTGTCGTCTCAGCACCCTCTCTCACTGGTGCATATTTAGCTCCAGAACCTTCCCCTTTCTAAGCTCAAATTTGAGCCAAGACTTCCCCTTTCTTATAGCTAACAGAATATTTTTGTAGGGTAGTATTTATAGTGTACATTATTAGTAATTTTAACTTGGTGGCCGCAGAACAATCAGAGAAAAAAACATTAATTACAGTGTAATAAATGTTTGGAACGGCTCAGTGTTAATGCTGGATTGTTTTTTGTGTCCTTTGTTTCACGGTTGGTCATTATCTCATGTCTTCAGCAGTGCCTTGAGTTCAATCTTTACCGACTGTACAAACACTTCCAAAGTCAACGGTTGTTAATTCTACACAGCAAATACTGTAGATTAAAAGAAAAAAACATTTGCTTAAAAGCGTCAAAGAATTTGTTTCTTTATTAGTAGGCAATGTGCCGCATTAAGATATGCAAATGCGTGTATGTGTTTGTTGGGTCTCTAAGTCTGCGTGTCTTTATGTCTTCACGCTCGTTTTTTTTGTCCTTTTTCAGTTAATCTAAGCTTTTGTTGCAAAGGTTTTTTTGTGTTTGATGTCTAAACTGTGTTAATGCTGTATAATGTAAGAATGTATCCACGTTTCTGCAGACTGTGGGTCCGGAGGCTCAGGCTCTGGGGTGGAGACGTGCGAACAGGAGCGCTGTCGGAGATTCGGAGGTTCGTGGGATGAAGACAGAGAAGATGACGGCTGTGTGTGCGACTTCATTTGCCAGAACGTACCACGCAGCGAGGTGTGTTTCTTTTTAATTTACAATATATATATATATATATATATATATATATATATATATATATATATATATATATATATATATATATATATATAAATTCCAGCCAATCAGATTGTCCGATTGTACTATTCTGTCTTTTCAGGTCTGTGGGACGGATGGAAAAAACTACAGCAATGAGTGTGAGCTGAAGAAAGCTAGATGTGAGAAGCAGGTTGATCTGAGGCTTCAAAGCCAAGGGCCTTGTACCGGTATATAAACTGCATTTTTTTCCTCTTATTTCCTTAGGGTTAGTTTTTCAGGAGATTAGCACAACAGCTCTACGCTAACTGGCAGCGAAATGGCAGGCTGTTACTCTAGCACTAAAGCTGAATGCAAGTGCTGTGCCTCTTTAAGCTTGAAGAGGGTTGTGGACTCCAGAGCTGAGCACAGATAGTGGGAGAGAAAGCGAGAGAGAGAGAAGTGTGTGATCAGAGCAGAATGATTCTCTCAGGCTTTCAGTAGAGATTCATTCCACACTTGTCTTGCTTGCGCTCTATATTTCTCTGCATTTCACTATTTATTTTTTTTGATTCCCTACCTCCATACGGAATTTTTCCTTTTTCTGCCCCATTTTAACTTTTCTGTTGCACAGGCACTTCCACCATCCAGTCTGGCTCAGTCATGCTTCTTGTGGCAGCCATAAAAAATCAATCATGTTTGGAGAACTTTCCACCAGTGCAATGCCTTTAGGCTGCTTCCTCATTCTCCTCGTCCTCCGCTTCATTCTTCTCTTCGTCCACTTCATCCTCCCACTGGACCAGCTTAGATCAAGGGAAATCCCGTTGGGTTGCTGCAGTTGATATGCAGCAAGTCACTCGACTTTGCTCACATGCTAATCGCAAGAGGAGCCCCTGAGAGAAACTGGCTGATTTGGCTAATTATAGATAAGCTCAGGGTGACCTCCAAGACAGCTTCGGTCAAATCGCTCTTGTGGGGATGCAAGGACATGGTGCTACTTCGGATTTAGAAATTCACTTCAAAACTCAGGCATGAATTTGATCTTGGCATTATTACTGATGAGTTTGTAAAATAACACCTGCACATATTTGGGGTCAGGGTCAAAAGAGGGCGGCAAGAGCCCTTGTCAGCTCTGGCAAGATGTTAGATTTGAAATAATGGCTCCAGATCCAGGTATAGTTTTGAAAGTTTTTACAGCTGAAACGAAAGCGACTGAAAAGGTAAGAGAAATCAAACCTATGGCTAAAAAGTGTCAGCGGGAATAAATTATCAAGCAACTTGTCTGTGTTCTCTGTGGCGCGTGGTGGACTGACAGCGTGTGGCCCCTCCGCTGTGGCGGGCGTCTCTTATTTTTCTGTACATGTATAAAAGGGTGGCAACCCTGATTCATGCTGCATTGGTGTATTATTAGTGCGCTATAGTGTGCATGTAAGACCAACAAACAATACAATTCTGTGATTACGTCTATTACCAGAAACATTACACGTTCTGTAGCTAAGCAACAATAAATAGTACTGCTAGTCCCCTCCGGGTCTAGGCTATAAACTACAGGTTCCATACAGCAGGAGTCCAGTAGAGTAATGAAGACTAATGTCAACAGAACAGTGTTGCACTTTCCTGCTTCATAAATGAAGAAAAGCCACAGTACGTCCCAGCAGAAAAAATGATTGCATTGCTAGAACAGGCTTAAGTGAACGTAAAAGGAAGTAGAAAAAAAAAATGACAAAACTCCCTTCAAAAAAAGTCTGTCAGGAGAAGAAAGTATGAAATTAAAAGGTTGCATATAATAATAGGGCCAGTGCAGGAGGAAAAAAGGCGTAATGAAGTGTGGCCGAAGTCCTGGGAAAAAAAAAAAAAATCACCGCGACTCACCATTAAAACGATGTCATTTATAACCCTGTGGTTGTTCGGCAGGCCCAGGACTCATACACACTGGAAACGAAAGATCTGCTTCTGCTCTCCATTGCCCAAACCTATTTGACTAAATGGCCTGGAGCGAAAGGAAAAGACAGAGAGAGAGGAAAGAAAAAGACCATCTAGTTTTCACTAAACTGTAGTCAGATCTTTAATATTTCAGCTGGATATCAAATCTTTCAAGGCTAACAGAGTCGCACATGCTACATTTTTCAGAGTGTATTACATCCTAGATGTGAAAGCTTTATTAACACTAGCGAAAAAATGCTAATGATTGTTTGCATTTCAAGCATTTGACAGATGCCTGTATGCGGATCAACTTAGATTTAGCTTAAACAACTGAGCAATTAGGGGTTAAGAGTGGTTAAAAGTGGTAATTTAGTGATGCTGGTAATCTTCCGGTTGGCAGTCCAACACCTTAACCACTAAGCTACCACTTCCTCTTTATTTAGGGTTAGGGATATTCACCAATAAGCTGGTTCCTAATCTTTTTATGCCCGAGAACCCCTTTTCTTGCATTTCTTGCATCCTGCATTTCTTGTTTCCAGTATTGCTACCACTGCGACCCGAATTGGTAGTAGTTGCCTTACCTGGGTCCAGTATGCCTGGGTCATTACGATCAGCTGCTGAAGATAAATCAGTGAGACTCGATCAGTTTTGTAAGGGACGAATTCCAAATTTGTCCATATTTTGGTCAACCAGGGGATCATGAATAAAATTAGCTAATGCAGTACGACGATCGTTCTCCTTAATGCGTAAAGAAACCAGTAGAAACCAGTCGTGAATAATAATAATTTTACATTTAAGCCAAATCTGATTTATCTTTTATTTATCTGCAGTCAAATGAATGAATCCACTGCCGTTCCGATCAGGATAAAGTTTAATAAAGGAGAAGAATTTATTATATAACAGTACATACTGTAACTGCACTCTATAAGCGTAATCAGGCACCAAACCACCAGTGACATTTAAGATTCCGCATAACATCACACTCTAAATTTCCGTATAGTAATCGAGAGAATCGTGATAACAATTATAATAAAAAACATTTGATGGGTTAGTGAGTGAACCTGGCAGAACTGTTTTCTCGTACCCGCTCACCTTTTTGTGGACTTTTGGAATTAAACAAAGTGTCGACGACAGCATGCGTAGTCGCTCTTGTGTAAATTATAGCTTAGCTTTGTGTCTATGTGCGTAAGCCGCTATCTTAGCGAAGAATGAATGAAAAGAACAGGTCCCAGAGGATGTGTCAAATGTCAGCCACAATACATTCACAATACAACACATCTGCCTGTTGTTTGTTTCTCTGCCCGATAATGGCATATTTTTATTTATTTATTTATTTATTTTTCTCAGTGATGTTGAATTGTAGAGCTGTAAATAGAATTGTTATCTCGTGACCAGACGCAGGCTCTCGTACTTCTGCTCCTCTAGCGATTCTTATTGTGTGGCTTTAAATTGCATTTCTCTCCTGATTGCGCAGACTAATTTGTCCCTACAAAAGAATACTGTGAATTATTCTGCATGTTTTCATTGACAGTCTCTTCACCACTATTCTTTGATTTTTTTTTTATGTGTTTTTCCCCTTAGAAGCTGTGCTCGAAACGCTCCCTGGTATGATCAGCGCAACACCCTGCAGCGAGACGGTTTACGGATGTTGTAAAGACAACAAGACTGCTGCACTGGGTGTGGAAATGGCAGGATGTCCCAGTATGTCCCAGAATTGAATTTATATCATAGTTCCCATGACAACAGCTCAATAGCATCAAATAGAAAAGAAAGCCTATTATCCAACATTCTAAGCAACACGTTTATTCAATCATTACAGATAGCACGATGCCCTGAGTGTCAATGAAAGCCTATTTATTTCTTTTTAAAGGAAAATGTCAGGCTTAAAAAACATATATTTTATATTTTAGCTGAAGTATAATGTTGAGAATATCGAACAAAATATAATTTAAAAAAATTCATAACATTTTTAAAATAAAAAATGAATAATATTTTTTAGAAGTAAACAGTTCCAGCTTAAATTTTTTTTAGCTTTTTGATTTGTTACAAAACTTGATTGAGTGGTTGGTTGATTGAGTAGTTGGTTGGTGGATTGATTGGTTGTTTGATTGATTAATTAATTAAGTGGTTGATTGATTAGTTTGATTGATTAATTGATTGAGTAAGTGAGTGATTGAGTGGTTGGTTGGTGAATTGATTGGTTGTTTGATTGATTGATTTATTAAGTGGTTGATTGATTAGTTGGTTGGTGGATTGATTGATTAGTTGGGTGGTTGGTTGGTTGATTGACTGACTGATTGACAGATTGATTGATTGAGGGGTTGATTGATTGGTTGATTGTTTAATTGATTGAGTGAGCGATTAGGTGGTTGGTGGATTGATTGGTTGGTGGATTGATTGATTGATTAGTTGGGTGGTTCTTGGTTGGTTTATTGATTGACTGACTGACTGATTGATTGATTAAGTGGTTGGTTGTTGGATTGATTGATTAAGTGGTTGATTGATTGAGTGGTTGGTTGGTGGATTGATTAATTAATTAAGTGTTTGGTTGATTGATTGATCAGTCAATAGGTGAACTGTTTAATTGATTGATTGAGTGATTGATTGTTCCATTGATTGGTTAGTTGGTTGGTTAATTAGTGGATTGATTGATTTATCGATTGATTGGTCGATTGTGTGATTGCTTAATTAATGAGATTGCTTAATTGACTGGGAAAATGTTTGTCTGATTGATCAAAAACCACCAAAGAATCTTTGTGTGTTCATCTCATACTGTGTGTTGTGTGACTTAGTAAATAACCCTGAATATTTTGTCCAGGTAAGTGTCTCTGTAACCAGTACGGCTCATACGGAGGGACGTGTGACCCCAGCACAGGCCAGTGCTCCTGCAAACCCGGGGTTGGTGGTTTTAAGTGTGACCGCTGTGAGCCGGGTTTCTGGAACTTCCGCGGCATCGTGACAGAGAAAGCCAGCGGCTGTACACGTAAGCCAGTTTTCCTTTGTTTTTTCCTTCTTTGCTCAGTGTCACTCTTAATTCTTTTATAGTGATTTGGATTTCAGTTCATCAGACACACCTGTTCACACGTCTTGGTCTCGGCATGAATTGCTATCGACTGTGAAGCGTTCCGCGTAAATCACTTTAAGTCTGTCGCCATGCGAATACAGATGCCCGAGTGTATCTCTCCAGCTTTGACAGTGATTTTTATTGACTGAGATGTTTTAGATGTGGAAGCTAGAAGGAAGTCTGCACTTATGCACAGTTGACCTGTGAAGAGCAGCAAGAATATTAGTGCATCAGTACGGCTCAGTAGAGGTAGAAAACAAGCATCGATTTTGTGCAGCGTGAGGTGATTTGTATTGTCCCATAGGTGGCCAGGGGGTTAGTGTGTGTTAGTGTGTGTGTTTATGTGTGTTGCTGATCAAAGTCTTAAAATCTTAGAGGTACATGACCGTCCAATGAACCTGCATTGCCTACAGCTTCGGGTTTTGTTGCAGTCTGAAGGTCATAGAGCTGACCTGCATTTTGGGTGTGTGTGTGTGTGTTTGTGTGTTTAACGCAGTTCAGTTAAGTGGCACAGAAAATCTAATAAAACTGCTCATTCTGTTTTATTGTTTGACTTTCCTCTCTCTCTCTTTCTCTCTCTCTCTCTTTCTCTTTCTCTCTCTCTTGCTCGTTTCTCTCTATCTTGCTCGTTTCTCTCTATCTTGCTCGTTTCTCTCTATCTCTCTCTCTAGCCTGTAACTGTCATTCTGTGGGCTCGGTGAGAGATGACTGCGAGCAGATGACAGGCCTCTGCTCCTGTAAGACCGGCATGAAGGGCATGAAGTGTGACGTTTGCCCCGACGGCAGCAAGATGGCCACCAACGGCTGTGACAAAGGTGAAATAAACCTCTCCCTACACCAGCTGCTACTGTATACCCTGTCAACAGAGGCAATCCTGCAGGGACAGAAACCCACATATACACACACACACACACTTACACCTCTATCTCTCAACTCTCAGCTGTACCTGACAGGTTCTGTGATTTTAATTCCTTGTGGACTTTTAATGAACATCATTTGTCCAGCTGTAGGAATAAACCCACTCGAACCGTTGCCAACTTTAATATCAGAAAATCACTCGTCTGATTGTCGAAACACTCTACTGTAGGTTTCGCACCGCCTTCTCCGAACTCTCATTTAACAAGGTGTCTTTCAAATTAGAAATCAGATACAGAGAGAGAGGCAAATTAGTTGCTCCCTGATGTGCACCCACCGCATCAGCTCGTTTCGGAGTGTAATTAGAGACCCACTGACAGATATTGACAGCATCGGAGAAGTCAGGTGCTTAATGAAGACAGTGTTGTGAGCCAGATGAAAGCATTTACATGAAAGCTGAGAGCAGAGAAAGATTCTGTAATGTAAATGTCTTCATTTGTCACATATACTTTACAGCACAGTAAATTTCTTCTTAGTATATCCCATCTTAGTATGTTCGGGTCAGGGGCTATGATACAGCGCCCCTGGAGCAGAAAGAGTTAAGGGCCTTGCTCAAGTGGCTGACTGGCAGTGGTGGGGCTTAAACGCAGGTCTTCCTGGTTTTTTTAAATCAACAAATGAAGGTTGGTGGGGCTTGAAATCCAGGTCCTCCTGGTCATCAGGATCAACAACTCAGCTCCTTAACCATTGAGCCACCACTGCCCCTTCTGCATGCAATCCTCCCCCTGTAGGCAGAAGCTGGGACACTAGAGCCAAGTGCACTGGTTAAAATCTAAGAGGTGAAATGATCAGGTTTTGGATTTGTGTTCGAGTTTATACAACTTTAAACGACAGTTGGAAATACAACATTGTGAATAAATAATGAGCTGCACCTGCCCGGGAAGGGAGGGCATTAAGAGCAGGGGGAGAGCGATCCATTTAGTATAATGGATTTATCAGAAATCAGACTTTGCAGGGTCTAAAGGCTATTAGCGAAACATTTGTTGAGCATAAATGCAGTTCTTTAAAAAAACATTAGTGCCCCTTTGCCAACTTTGTAAAATCGTCGCAGAAATCACTGTGGACATGTCCATTACTTGTCTATTGCAGGTCTGATTTCATGCATTTTTTATGTTAAATAAAAAAACATTCAGTGTGGTATTTTTTTTGAAGGCACTTCAATCTCTAGAACGTTTGATCTTTTTCAGCATGATTAGCTCTGCATGGTTAAAACCAAAGTGTCTTCTTTCCAACGATGCCTAAATTATGTATAAAGCTCACGGTTGTCAGGAACTGTAACCGTTTTAATATTTGGTAGGTCATTTAAAGCTGTAACAGGTTAACATGCAATCAGAGTGGGTTGTAGCAGAAGAACCTTGGCGGAGATCACACTTAGCTAGACATCTTTGAGTAGATGATGTAATAGCAGTGTTTGTTAAATAGTTAAGGCTTTGGCCCACTGCTGGGCCTTTGAGCACTGGGCTCTTAAACCTTTCTGCTTCAGCAAAGCCATATCAAGGCTGACTCAAGCTGGGATATGTGTAGACAAGAATTTCATTGTGCATTGATGTATTTGTGACAAAGTAATAAAAGAAACTGTTGGATTTCTAGCTGGCGTCGTGATGTAGTGGGTCATGGCACCGGCACCCCTATGCGCAGTTGCGTTCTGGTTTGATTCCAGCTTGGGTCCCTTTTGGTCTCACCCCTTTTATTCTCCCCTGTTCTAATAATAAAGGCCAAAAATTTCCCAAAGATATATATCTTTAAAAAAATTGACAAAAAATAATCTACTGTGTTTAAAGATGTGTAATAAGCAGAAAATACTGATTGTGGGCAAATCCCTGTTGTTTTCCCACACATTGATTGCAGTATTAAGTAGGGCTGTAGAGTAAAACAAAAGGCAGCTGATTTAAGGTTTAAAGATAATCCGTGTGTAAACAATCCTGCACTCTTGACACCTCGAACAAACAACTCCAGGAGGAATCTCAGCTCAGGATTGGGTGAGGATTGACTAATCATTTGTTTTTATTAAAGATTTAATAATCTTTAATAATCTTGGGTTTGTCTCAGGTTCCCAGGTGGTGTTGTCCTGTGCAGAGCTGCAGTGTCCCCACGGATCGTCGTGTGTGGAGTCAGAGGGACAGGCTCGCTGCTTGTGTCCATATCCTGAATGTGACCAGATGAACAAGACCAAGGTGTCCAGAATTGAAAAGACTTAGTAGCACAATTTGGATTGAAGTTTTTTTTAGAGTTTTAACTAGTTGTCTGTGTGTGTGTGTGTGTGTGTTTGTGTGAACAGGTATGTGGCACGGACGGCGTGACCTACGCCGACTTCTGCCAGTTTAGGACAATCGCCTGTCGACAAGATAAGGAAATTACTGTGAAGCACTTAGGCCAGTGCAAAGGTGGGACTGCTTTATAGGTTCCTAGACATTTATACACACACACGCACACACACACACAAAGTTATTAATTATTACTTAGCTAGCTGGTTTTTATACAGTTAAGCTAAGTTAAATTAAACATATACACTCTCTGAAAAAAGTAAGAAATTAGTAGGGGTTGTTAGTAGGGTTAAAAAGGCGTGAAAGATTTCCGATAAAATTTCGGAAAATTTTTATGGGAGATTTATCTCCCAAATGTTGGAAATATTCCAAGTTGGAAATGTAATAAGAAGTTTCTCAACTACAAATAGGTTCCCTGCAAATTCCCAGTTTTTTCTCTGTTAATTCCCATTCAATTGCGTTAATTCCCAGATATCTACTTTATTTCCCATGGAAAATTTCCAGCCTTTAAAAATTCCGGAAATTTCATAATCGTAGTTATTAGACATGATTAGATTTTCCAATGACTGTCACTGAAAAATAATGCGGTCGAGATGCAATTTAAACCAATCGTTGTCAGGAAATTAACGATATTCTTTAAAATGTTGCATCATACAGAAGAAACACTTCCTGTTAGCGAGAGAAGATTTAACAGTACTATTAGCTGGTTAGCTAGAGGAGATGTCGTTGTTTCTACATTTGAGTGTTTCGTTAGAGTGATTAAGAGAGAATGCACACTTAATAGAATTGGTAGCATGGATTTATCCACCGGATTTTATTTCTCGAGTCACTTTTTTTTTTTTGTGACGGAAGTCTGGAATGAGTGATTGAATTTGGGAACTTTTAATTGAATTGAATTAATGTGAGCTATGATAAAAAAAAACAAACCCTTTATTATAGGTTTATTATTTATTCCTATTTTACATGATGGTCTCTCTCTCTTTCTCTCTCTCTCTTTCTCTTTCACACACACGCACACACGCATAAACACAAATAACCTTTTCACTTAGCCTGTCAACTGGTGTGCCAATTGAAAGCTAATAGTAACTCGAGTGTCCTCTGTGTGTGTGTGTATGTGTGTGAGTGTGTGTATGTGTAATAGGAGTTGAAAAGACTAGCCACCAGATGCTTTTCTGTAGATAGAGAGATGCTGCTTGGTTCCAAACCGGAGTTTTTGAATCCCCTGATTGTGGGCGACATTTAGCCTGTTTGCCTTGCACCACTCATGTGAATTCAGGAAGTCGGTTCTGAGCACAGCGTGTGTGAGACACAACATTGCTGCTTCTCTTCTTTACTCCTCTTCCTCTCAGACGTTCCTTATCCCTCTTTCTCCAACTACGAAGAGAGGAATTTCTGAAAGTGGGCAGAGGTTGTAGTGTCTCGTGCTGGCAGCTTGTTTAGAGAAGAATGGCAGCCTGCGTCAGAAGCCCCTCTACAGAGACCCGCTTGGAGACAGGCACTGATGCGGGCGACATGCATGACGGGTAGTGCCAGCTGCTGGCTTCTATATCGTACCCAAGCTTCTGTGCCCAAAATCACACACAGACACAATCACACACTCTCAGCACCTGAATTACCCACCTGCAGGAGCGCTGCCTTGATGCCATTACGGCTTTGCACGCTCGTCATCAGCTGAGGCTCCAGCTGCTCTCATATAACCGTGATATTGTTCATGGTTTACGGCTTTATTAAAAAGAACATTCTTTATTTATTTACGTTTATCGGCAATATTCTAAAACTACTTTAACATGCAGACTTGAATTAAGTGCTCATTTTAATTTTAAAATATTTGTCTTCTCATTTATTTTTTTGGGTAAAAGAAAACATATACTGAAGCAGAATTATAGAAAAAAAAGAAAAGACAAAGGAAAGTAACAAAGAAAGTCATTAAAGGTGCAGGAGGCCTTTTTAGAAAATGCTAACTGTAGCCTTATGTTAAAATATTATATGACAGTTAGTAACAGTACTAACATACCAAACTTTAAAATATTACCAGTTTAGGGAGCGGGTGGAGGAAAACCTGGAGAGTTGGAGGTTTGGTCTGGAGAGAAGAGGAATGAAAGTCAGTCGTAGCAGGACAGAGTACATGTGTTTGAATGAAAGAGAGGGAAGTGGAACAGTGAGATTACAGAGTGAAGAGTACTTGTGGTCGACAGTCCATAGGAATGGAGGGGGTGTAAAAAAGGTAGAGAAGCAAGTACAGGCAGTTTGGAATGGGCGAAGGAACGTGTCAGGAGTGTTGTGTGACAGAAGAATATAAGATAGAATAAAGGAGAAGGTGTACAAGACAGTGGTGAGACCAGCTATGATGTATGATTTAGAGACAGTGGTGAGACCAGCTATGATGTATGGTTTAGAGACAGTGGTGAGACCAGCTATGATGTATGGTTTAGAGACAGTGGTGAGACCAGCTATGATGTATGGTTTAGAGACAGTGGTGAGACCAGCTGAGAGACCACTATTGTTTAGAGATGTATGGTTTGAGAGAGACAGTGGTGGGAGACCAGCTATGATGTATGGTTTTAGTGGAGACAGTGGTGAGACAGACAGCTATGATGACTAGATGTATGGTTTAGAGACAGTGGTGAGACCAGCTATGATGTATGGTTTAGAGACAGTGGTGAGACCAGCTATGATGTATGGTTTATGGACAGTGGTAAGACCAGCTATGATGTATGGTTTAGGGACAGTGGTTAAGACCAGCTATGATGTATGGTTTGTAGAGACAGTGGTGAGAGCAGCTATGATGTATATGGTTTATGAGACAGTGGTACAGTGTTGAGACCAGCTATGATGTATGGTTTGAGGTATGACAGAGACAGTGGAGACAGTGGTGAGAGCAGCTATGATGTATGGTTTAGTGGTTGAGACAGTGGTGAGACCTATGATGTTGTTTAGAGACCAGCTATGATGTATGGTTTAGAGACAGTAGTGAGACCAGCAGATGATGGTGTATGGTTAGAGACAGTGGTGAGAGCTATGATGTATGGTTAGTTAAGAGGACAGTGGTGACGTGGAGACCAGCTATGATGTATGGTTTATGAGACAGTGGTGAGACCAGCAGAGCGATGATGTATGGTTTATAGACAGTGGTAAGACCAGCTATGATGTATGGTTTTGGAGACAGTTGGTGAGAGCAGCTATGATGTATAGTTTAGAGACAGTGGGTGAGACAGCTATGATGTTATGGTTTAGAGACAGTGGTGAGACCAGCTATGATGTATGGTTTAGAGACAGTAGTGAGACCAGCAGCACATGATGTATGGTTTTGAGTGGTGCTATGATGTATGGTTTAGAGACAGTGGTGAGACCAGCTATGATGTATGGTTTAGAGACAGTGGTGAGACCAGCTATGATGTATGGTTTAGAGACAGTGGTGAGACCAGCTATGATGTATGGTTTAGAGACAGTGGTGAGACCAGCTATGATGTATGGTTTAGAGACAGTAGTGAGACCAGCTATGATGTATGGTTTAGAGGACAGTAGTGGACCAGCTATTATGGAGTTTTTAGTTAGAGCACATGTTACTAAGGAAGAAACAGGTGGCAGAGCTGGAGGCAGCAGAGCTGAAGATGTTGTGGTTTTCTTTGTGACGAGGTTGGACTGGATTAGGAATGAGTTCATTAGGGGGACGCTCATGTTAGATGTTTTGGGGAAAAAGTCTAAACGCATCCGTTTGTTCAAATTACATACATCAGCGCTCGTCTCCTCTGACACTAAAGAGCAAAACCCCTAATTAAATGTATTTTTATCAAGTTGTTTAAGTGGTTAACGATTGGTAACCTAGTAAATAAGAGTAAATAAAACAGGGCAAGAATAATGGAGCGGAAACAGACAATTAGTCACATGGGTTTAATGTTTGAGTTTATTCGCAGTAACCAACAAAGCAAACATAATGGGCACAGGATTTAATTAGTAACCATCAGGCAAGAAATAAATGTTCTAGCAGCCATGTTGTTATGAAAGAACCCGAAAAGACTGCATCAGCAGATAAGCCGATTATTCACATGGGTTTAATATTCGCTAAATTCGCTTTTATTTACATTAACCCTTTTTTTGCACCGGGCGTAAAAACTTTTTCGCATATAGGGGTTTGGGGTTTTTTATCACTCGTTTCTCATGTGATACTTCAAAATGCGGATTAACACAGCACGATAGAACCAACAATTGAGGCAAAGAAAGGAAAGTGGAAATATTGTTTGGAAATGGAGGCCAAAAAGAGGAAGCATACAGATGTGATAAATGATGACATGAAGTAAGTGGGTGTGAGTGAAGAGGATGCAGAGGTGGAGGCAGATGATTCGCTGTGGTGCCCTCTGAAGCAAATAACCAAAAAGAAAAAAAAGACTGTAGGATCATCCGTCAATCCACCTGTCTCTTTTCTACTCGACCTTCCTGTTTGTTACTTTTTCTATTTCAACTAAACCTTTCTTTCTTTTGTAATTTTCTTAATAAATTAATTACTCTATTTTCTTTCTATCGTTTTTTTTTTGCGTTCGGGAAATGCAAATCTGTTAGAACGACCAGCGGGCATGTAAAAAACGTTTTCCAAGCTCTAAAATAAAAAAGAAGACTGCTGTCCTGTCATAGGACACCAACAGGGGCTGTTATTAATTTCAGCCATAGCAGACAGACCTCCAACTGTTCCTCAGCCCTGAGGTGGGGATCTAAATCACAAGCTCATTTCACGTGTGACTGAGTGGGAATTAGCGCAAACTCTCTTTGCCACTTCGTTTCTTTCCATCCTTTTTTTTTACTCTCTCTTTCTTTGATTCAACCCCCTCTCACATCCCACTAAACTCATACCATCCTGAACAAATAACAGCGATGTCATTAAGAGGGCTTGTAGGTTTGTCTGTGTGGGTGTTTGTGTGTGTGTCATGCCGCTAACGGAATGACGTAGTGCTCTTAGCTGCCCACTTGAGCGCTTGGGAATCTTTTGGCTCCGCGAGCGGCCAAATGTTGCCAGCTATTTTTCAGCTTGCATATGTTGTCTTCACCTGTATGTTTGGTGACAAACTGGCAGCGTATTTTCCAGCATATGGCACGGGCATCTCGCCGCCTCAATAGATTTTCTACTCCTGGCCCAATCTCTGTATTGTGATTTTTTTTTTGCTCTTGTCTTTTCTTTATCCTCATCTAATTCTCTTTCCCTCACTCTTTCTTTCTCAGCACTCCCTTTACCGTAGGGGGCAAAGACAAAATGCCATCTTAATAATCACCTTTCAATGATAACCTCACCTCTCCGGCAGCTAAAGATGGCGATGATATTTTTCCTCCTCTTCTAATATTCCTGGCAGAGAATTAAATGGAGCGTTAAACATGATTTAGCTTGGGTTCCACTGAAATGACAGATTTAGGCATGTTTTGTGTGTGTGTGCGTTTGTGAGAGTGTGTGTGTCTGTGTGTGTGATAGACCCTGAAGTGAAAGCTGATCTGAATGGTATGTGTCAATAAGGAGAAAAACAGTGTATGCCAAAACACTCTCTCTCTCTTTCTCTTTCTGTCTCTCTCTTTCTCTGTCTGTCTCTCTCTCTCGCACTCTCTCACACACGCACATGCACAAACACACATATATCAAGCGCACCGACTCCTTTCAGTCTCCAAACACTGTAGCGTTTCACACCGCGCCAGCTATCTACTAAAAATAGCGATGATTAGCACACATCTCTTGCGTACATGGCATCATTTTCTACATTAAGTGCGGTTGGTTGCTCGCGAGGGACAAGCCAGACACAGGTCACGCTATTGTCTTGCTCATGTGTTCTCTTTAGTTTAGCAAAACTCCCCTGTGCCGCACTTCCTCTGTTTATTGCTTCCGTCGAAGAGTGTTTGGACTTCATAGAAGGCTCTCGTTTCCTTCAATGGCATCATCTTTGGCGCTTTTTCTTTTTCCATGTTTTTGAGCGACAGGCTACGTGCCAGATTCCGCCGCTAACGGAGTGCGTGTTAGCTTTGAAGCCGGAGCTAAACCTCGAATTTTTGCCCCATTTATATCAATCATTTATCACCAGGCAGTCGAGCTGTGTGTGATTAAAGCAAGCACAACTCTTCACTATATATGATTCATATCCTGAGATACACACTCTCACACGCACACACACACATCCCAGTTCAGGCACTCTGTGCAGTCAAGTATAAGCCAACAGTGAACAAGCCCTTTATTATGTTCTGTTCAAGAGCACTCACCATAAAGATATTTGCAGTTACTGCATCATTGTTGTGTATTAGCATCTAGGAGTCACTTGAGTATGTTTTCTTTTCTTTTCTTTCTCTCTGGTAGAGAAAAATCCTGTGCTGTAAATCTGCTCCTAGCTACGCTTTGCAAAATATGTAATGTAATTTAACTGCAGTATTCCACAGTACCAGAAGGGGTGCTGTTGAGTTATGTGTTATTGCGTAAGAGCAAATCAATGAGGGGGCTACACCCTTGTGTCCATATATGGAGAGCAATTTAAAACAAAATTAATCATTCGATTTTAATTAAGCTTTTAGATAAAGACAAAGTTAAGATGTTGGTCAAGAGTTTTATTCCAGGTTTGTGAGGATAGTGGTAGCTCTGTGGTTGAGGTGTTGGACCACTGATCGGAAGATTATGGGTTCAATTTCTACCACTACCAAGTTGCACGTTGGGCCCCTGAGAAGATATGGGACCTGTTCAATTTCTACCACTACCAAGTTGCAATGGGCCCCTGAGGAAAGACCCTTAACACTCTCTGATCTGATCTGATCTGATCTGCTAAATTTGGGCCTTGACTACACACGTTTCATTACAACATCTGATCCTCATTTGCATAGAATCGACTATATTCGGCCCAGAATCGCTTTTGTCTATTTTGTGCCAGTGCCATGTTTGATGTGATGTAGAAATTAATCAGTATAGAAAAAAATGACAAAATTTGTATTGTAATAACCTGAAAACAGCCACCAGTGTGATATTTAACCGTCTGTGGCTGCGCTAGGCTAATGTCTGGCACTCACACTTCCTGGATAGGTTTCAACTATTCTGCAGAGAGTTTAGGTGTCCAAATCAAAACAGCATGCTTTTCACAGGTGGAGCTAAATTTGTTTATTTATTTATTTTTTATTTACTGCCCAGATAATTTCTTTAGCAGCGTTCAAGCCAGATGTGATGAAGCTCAGGATTAGGATGCATCTACAGGGAGTCATTCTGTGCAAGAGAAAAAAAAATCTGATTAGATACAAAATGAGCGTAGAAAATCATAAGGGACCTATCGAAGCATTTCCATCTTTGCTTACCCATCAATCCATTCCTGCTTTCTCTCAGAATTCCCCCCTGAGCAGGGGGGCCAGCCCACCCCCCTGGCCATCACTCCACCCGCTACTCCCACTGCACCCGTCAAGGCCACCCCGACACACCATGGCCTCACCACCACCCCATCCGACTACGACGAGGAGGACGCCACAAACACTATGTTGGAAGGTGCTCCTCCGGCCCTGGTGTCATCCAAGCCTTCACCCACCCACAGCCCCCCAACCACTCCTGACCATCCACCCCGCTCCACATCACCCTCCTCCGGCTTTGAGGATTCAGGCAGTGGGGAGCCCAGTGGGGATGACGACATGGAGGGTAGCACAGTGGAAGCGAGCGGAGACGAGCCTGTCGGTAATATTGACATTTCACTACATTTCCCATAATTCTTCAGCAGAACCAAGGGGGCGGGGGTTATGTCAAGGTTTGGGAGAATGACTAATAGAATATAATTATATGTATGGTATGGTTATTAAGCTTATTTTATTCAACCTTTAAATATCTTATTGTTAGCTTCAATAGCCCTGTTTTACAAACTAGCATATGAACAAAAATGAATAATCTACAAAAGTGTGTTTGAGATGCAGTCTAGTCATTAGCTGTGTGTACGTGACGGTGGACTTTTGTCCTGCCCTCAAAACTGTTGCAGCATACAGGAGCCAGGGTAAACATTCGAATGCATGAAAATTACAGCCTGTATATGTGTGTGTGTGTGTGTGTGTGTGTGTGTGTGTCTGCTCTCTCCAACAAAACCCAGAATTCTTTTGTGTCTTTGGAACCTGTGAAGTTCTTTAGCTGTTTTTTTATCACCATCAACAGCTTTTTTTTTTTAACCCAAAATGGTGTGTTTTTGCCTACCCAAACTGATGAAATCCAGAGTGATAAATTTTAGATGTCCTTCTCTCGTTATCTGATAGTCGAATAATTTGTTAGTCCAATCATCTGATAATAATCCCAGCTGGAATAACATCTTTAATGTATTCATATACGTCAGAATAAATAAAGGGAAGTATTTATATTTTAATGTTAACAAGAACCCGGTGTTATCAACCTGTCAGAACTTACACGTTGACAAGAACAAAGCATTCTTCCACCCTATACCGTACAGCGGAACCTCGGCATACCAATTCAATTTGTTTTGGAGGCAAAAATTCATATTGCAAAATATATATATTTTTTTAATAGGAAATAATGTGAATGCAGAAAATCCAAAATTACCAATTTAAACACAATAATCATATTCTGCATATAAACCATTTGTGAAAGACATGTTAATGAAGTAAAATGCGAAATAAATGGATTTAGATCACCAATCTGTCAACAAAAGTGGTGGGGGAAGTGGTGGCTTATGGTTAAAGTGTTGGACTACCAACCCAATAATTGTGGGTTTGATTCCCAGCTCCACCAAGCCACCACTGTTGGGCCCCTGAGCAAGAGCCTTAACCCCCAATTGCTCAGTTGTATAAAGAGATAAATGTAAGTGGCTTTGGTAGCCAAAAATGAATTTAAGTAGCCTGAATAAAAAAAGGCATTATTTTTAATGTATAATATTGTAAAGGAGACAAAACATCAATCAAAAACACCAATAACAATTGTATCAAATAAAAATAAAAAATTACAATCAACAATACAAATATTTGGTTCCGACTATTCCAGATGTCAGCAATTTTCGACATGCGCAAGCGTGTATCTTTATCACATGTTAAGGCTTGCTACACTAGATTTTACTTGTTCGTTCAGATGCCAAGGTTCCGCTGTGTGTATATATATATATATATATATTAGGCATGTAAATGAAAATCTCCTCCTGTAATCAGAAAGTTTAAAACCAGAACTTTTGAATGGCATGTTGGACTAGAGCAATTTTCATCATGCAGCCTGTTTACCAGAGAACGTATGCTGGGGTTATTTAATGACATCCTATTGCCTCCCAGATGTTCAATAGCCCAGGCTTTGCAAGGGTTGATGTTCTCCCCCATGTTTCAGCTGCAGAGGCTCATAAATCTGTAGGAAGCGGTGGTGAATATAAGCCCAGGGCCGTTCTCCTGCTTCACACCAAATGTCGTTTTCCACCACTCGCTTTTGCGCCGTTTTACACTGTCTCTCACTGCCTCACTCATGCTCACAGAGTCCTTGAACATCTCCCAGCTGACAGCTTTATGGCTTGTTCAGTTGAGAGGAAGTTGTTTTTCCTCAACCCATCAGGAGCAATCTGTGCCCCATACTGGAGATCCGGCAGCTGTGGCTACCAGACCTGAGACAGACAAGCTTAGTGTTCTACCAATGTGAGCTACATAAGCTAAAGCTAGAAAAAAAATACGCTTGGACCTCTGTCTAATTTTAATTTCTTCATTCTTACTCAGCCGCAGATATCATACTGACCACTTCTTTCGAATTTTTCATAGCTATCACGGTAGACTACACCATCCACCCCAGCTGATGTTTCACTTCCTATCCGTCAGATTCTAATCATGCCATCAAATCGGATCTTTGACAGCCTAGCCAAGGCTTTTTAAAGCTATCTAAGTGCTGCAGAAATGCAGAATCATTCAGCCAGAATGACCTTTAAACAGCAGTTGCTTTTACTCAGGAAGTTAGTATTTATGAAGGAGAAATAGTTTCCTAGCACTGCTTATTAGAAAGCTGTTAAAAAGTTCTCTTACAGATGGACACATCATGTCTTCCTGCAGGTACCACTGTAGCAGCCACGACTCTCCCTACAGGTGAAGCGCGTTCCTCCTGCGATAACACACCTTTTGGTTGCTGCCCCGATGGCAAGACCATTGCTGTCACCCCAGAGGGAACAAATTGCCCGTGTAAGTACCTCTGATCATGATCATGAGTCACCGACTGATGACGTACTAAAATCTGGATGGATTAATAAGAAAGCCAGAGAGGTGATAAGGGTAAAAAAAAACGCAACAGCAAGGAACCAAACACAAAAAAAAACAGACCTTTTGAATAACATTGTTTTTTGTTTTTTTTATATGATGAACCTGCAGTGTCAAGTAGGGGTTCAAGCCCCAAGCCGAGATAGAACATAAGGATAGATCAGGCAGACCTTAAAAGCAGGAAGGAATTTTACAGGGATAGGAAAACAACACTACCACCCAGGATAAAGAAAATCAATGTTTGTTACCGAGCCATGCTGTGCTTCGCTGTGCTTATAGAATGAAAAATGTCTAGTTGGGGGTCATATGCAGAGAAATACGCATAGTAATGTGGCAGGAGCTCCTCTGATCTGAAAAAGGGTAAGACAAAAACAAACTATCTTCACACAGCACGCTTTAACAGGCTATAGCTCACATCCAAACAGTCTTCCTTTGACATCAGCTCCATCTCTTTTATAGATATGCCCATCGAATTACTCACAGTAGCACACGATTAACATGGAGTAGGCAAAAGGAGGCAGGTAGATGCTTTGTGTTCGTGTTTATGGCAGCAACAGGTCAAGTGTTGATGTTTCCTCTTATACCTATCAACGTTGAGGTCTTTTAACTGCACACCATATATCAACCTCTGTACATGCCACAGGAATTGCTAGCCAACTGAACTCCCTGTTGTTTGTTAGCTTTGTTATAGGCATCAATGATGTTCCAGGAGGCCTGCCAGATCGATGGACTCTGTAACCTGTTTATGATTGATGTAGTGATGTTAAAATAATGAGACCCCACTTAAAACAAATACTGGGTTAGGTATTAGTTTACAGAGGGAGGGTAAATGAAGTTTAACTTGGCACAGAATTAAATTTACCACCTCCGCACATGTAATGAACCGGGACTGTCAGTGTCAATATGCAGTACTTAGGAAATTAAAAATGATGACCCAGAATGGTACGTGGCAGGGAATTCAGCTTTTTTTAATGCGAGCCTGCGGCACAGTTTCTGTCCCTGGCAGATCTGCGAGAAAATCCCTGCTCTCGAATGCTACAGATTCATAATCATTTGCAAAACCAATTTGTTTTCCCTAAACATCCCCACAACCCCAAAATCCCTATCAGATAGAACAAGGTGGAAATGGCTTTATGCGGTTAAAGCCAGATTCTGTCAATCACACATTTCTGAGATTGAGAGACAATTACAGCGATCTTTTAAGATAATCACAGTAGTGCTCTTCCCAGTCTGAGCCACGCTGAAGCCCAGCGAGTGTGATTGATTTGGCCAATTTGTTCAGCTGATTACGCAGCATACAGAACACTGAATCTCTCCCAGCGCTCCTTCTCCTTCAAAAGCAATGCTTGTTTTATTTATTATTTATTTCCCGCAATAGCTCACAATGACTGGACCGCCTTTTCACTTAGGGCTGTCATCTCAGCGCTGAGGTATAGTTTCAATAACCTTAGCAACGACCTCTATAAAGAGGCTCCTTCAACAAAAGTGCTGTGGCGCTATTAAATCTTTTTCATTTAAGATCTCAACCCAGTGTTACATGTACATGTCAGCGTTGCTGTCTAACCAATTGTTTTCTATGCAGTCCTCCATGCCTCTGCCAGGTTCTGGAACGACACTCGGTTTGGTAACAATTCAGCCCATCCTGTCCACCACCCTTGTCCATATTGCCGATTCCCTGAAAATGTTCCATTGCAAAACTGAGAGCGGACCCAACACATACCCCTGACTAACTACAGCAGCCTCATCACTAACCTAAAGACTGGCACTGTACCAACCAACATTGTGTAACTTAGCTGTGTGTGACAACGTTTAGACATAAGCTCATAAACACGTGTTTGCTTTCTCACACAGCCACCATGCGCTTTACCGGTATCCTGCACCTGGATCAGGTGGATGGTCAGGAGATCTTTTACACCTCTGAGTTGGATGACCCCAAGTCAGAGCTGTTTGGTGAGACAGCTCGCAGTATAGAGAGTGCTGTAAGTACCACTGCAGTTAAATTTTAAAAAATGCCTGTCTATATTTCTAGAACGAAACTCAGTCTAGAGTGTGTTTCGTTCTCATGTTTCCATGTACTGAATAGAGCTGACAAGCTGTTTACGTATAACAGAAGCCTAGAGGCAGTCATTAAACAATAATAAAAGCCCTGAGGCAGATCTCGCGTAGCAAGAATATATTTCAAATGTGACCATAAAAAACAAATGTAGAACTGCAATTTCTATGGTACATTCTAAAATTAAAACATTTGAGGAAATCTAATCAGTTAAAACAAATTTATGATTCTAATTCGGATGATTTAAACCACAGACATCTAAACAGCCTTTTAGTGAACAGAGAAGAAGAATCTTGGAAAGTTGTTTCTATTTGTTGTTGACAAGTTCTACACCGTCAGAATACCCTGGCGAACAAAACCATACCCTTCAAATGTTTCTAAGGCGGTTCACTAGTAACCATTTTAAAATAAATTTAGGAGGTAAATTTAGTGCTAAAACTCGTTTTAAAATAATCTTAGAGCAAAGATTTTGGACTGATATGCATTATTTTTACAAGTATTCGCTAAATAGACAAGCTATGAGCTATCTGGCAGATGCTCTTAACCAGAACGACTTACATTTCCCTCTTTTATACAACTGAGCAACTGGGGTTAGGGGCCTTACTCTGGGACCCAGTAGTGGTGGCTTGGTGAAGCTGGAAATCAAACCCACAATCTTTGGGTTGGTAGTCTGACACCTTAACCATAAGCCACGACTTCCCCACCACTTTTAGCCTTAAGATGTTTTGTGAATACCGGCACTGATTTGGATGTGCAATCCAGAGCTGATATGGGGAACTATTAGGTCAGTGGGTTAAGAACTGCTGATTGGAGAATTGTAGCCAAGATTTTACTGATTGGCCCCTGAGCAAGGCCCTTAATGCTTAACTGCTCAGTTGGATAAAATAAGAGATAAGTTGCTTTGGGTAAAATTTTAGAAATGTATATGTTAGTGATAATTGTAAAGAAAAAATTCCTTCAGATTATAGGTACCAAAAACATTTCCTGATATTCATCCCTTGGATTATAGGAGCAATGGTTTCTTTTCTTTACACCAACGTGAACTGTACGATGATTATAATTATACTGTAACTATAGCACAGAAGAGCATTCAGTAAAAATTTATGATGAGACATATAGCATTAGAATACTGTAAGTATAGCTTTTGCTTGTTCCCTAAGTGAAGTGAATGCGTCAGTGCAATACTGGAGTATTAACCGCAGGGAAGATGGATGATTAGTGTAATGTACAGTGCAAATGATGCAAAACAACAGGACGGAACCAGTGATGTGCTGCAGAGCAGCTGCGATCAACCGAGAGGCAACGATTTTACAGTCGAATAGGACAATAATGTGATAATTAGCATCAGAGCAGTAAACAAAATACAACTAAATGCAAAAACCAAGCATATTTCAAATAAGCTTTTATTACATTTCGGCTCTTTGGTGCAATGATGGTCTGATTTAGTGTTAAATTTCGGATGGTAGGAGGGACCTTGTTTACCGTTTTTTCTCAGTTTAGATGAAAGAATAAAGAGGATGTTGATTATAAGCATATCAGGAGTCCTGGGATGAGCACAGAAATGCTGTCTGTATCGTTATCACTGTCATGATCAGGGCAGCGCAGTCAGAAAACTCAAGCTACGCATTTCAGTCCTGTGTAAGAGTCAAATGTTGACTGACTCCAACTCGTGATTCATGGAGATGGAAACAAGACACATCAACTACAATATTACACGACAGAAGCTGAACAAATCTGGACGGGAGACGGTAGTAACATGACATTTACTGCTGCCTCCGAAATGTGTTCCTGTAATTACGTCTGCGCTGCCTTTAAATGTCAGTTTGTGCACCTAGACCCAGTGCAGTTTTCCACTATTTCCCAGTGACATGCTTTCTCACCCTGGAAGCAGAAATGTGCTCTCGCTAAAAAATAGGCCCTTTTGATTGATGGTAGACATTTTTCTAATTTTTTATTTTTATTTTTTAATTTTTCCGTAGCTGAACGAGTTGTTCCGCAAGTCTGAAGTACAAAAAGATTTCCAGAGTGTCCGAGTAAAAATTCTGGCTCCCAGCAACTCCATCATGGCTGTAATCGAGGCTCACTTTGACCCAGGTAACGTAGCATATACCATAGTTTTCTTTTTCAGTCTGTAAACTAGAGCTGATATTACCAAACTTAAGTCTTTTATGTTATTTAGATGAAGTTTTCTTTTGTATAGTGCTTTTTAAATAACCCTCCGGGGCCCAGAGATGATTTTAGGGCCCTTGATATGTTTTGACATTAGCGCTTATTTCAGCTACTTACAACCGGTCATGATTTTGTATTCAGCAAAAATTGTGCTACAATAATATGTAACAAAGATGGATGCACAAGTCTGCAAATTTTTAAGGAAAAAAATATTATGCATGGTTCGTAATAAAACTCGTAAGGCAATAAAACTCGTACTGAATAGTCTGGAAGTCTTTTAAGTAATTAGTCTTGTAGAATACAAAATTTACAAATAATAAACAACAATAAACAAATCGCAGCTAGATAATCGTGTGAAATTAAAAAAATGTTATGCTCAACATCAGAGAATAGAATTATAATTTTTTTCATTTTTATTTATTTTTTTATTTTTTTATTTTGGAGTAGTGTATCCAAACCCCATCACATGCCATTCATATAAAAAAAAAATCTGTTAAAGAAACTGCGAAACAGTAAAACAAACAGATGTCAGATGTATAAAGATGTAACATACCAGCAAGAGATAATTAACGTTTGCTATCCAGCAGCAGAAAGTAAACCACGGACGTATTAAAGCTCCAAGCAGAACTAGAACATCAAGACAAATCATGCAGGACCTTAAAGTAGCAGCAGGACATTTTACTGTTATCTGTTCGCTGTGAATAGATATTTTAAAACAAATCCCTTACTTTATTTATTCGGATCAGTCGACTCTTAAGGTCTATTGCTAACATTGGTATTAAAATTGCTTATTGCTTACAACATAAAAACAATTGCACTATTTAGTAGTTCGTTAGCTAGTAACTGTAGGAACAAGCAGCTGAGTGAGTCGTTTAGGAAACCTAAAATCGCTGGTATTGATTTGTCTGATTCATCTGAATTGTGGGATTTGGTGAATCCGTCTGATTTGTAGCACGTGGTAAAAAAGACGGATTTGTGGGACATTCATGAGTCCAAGGATTCAGCTGATTCGTTAAGTGCCCTCTAGTGGAAAGACCATAACAAAAGCAGTCAGAACTTCTACTGACTTAAGGAACTCAAATGATTCGTGAGACTCGGATCTGTTCATTGACTGATTCAGCAGGATTTTAATTCACTAATAGAATCGGATTTTTTATTTCTAGTACACATTTTTGTTCTCCGAAAAGCGTGACGCAAGTTGGCCACACAATGTTTACCCAGCGCATACTCGGTGATTTTAATTACCCCATCTGTTTCTATAGTGACTTGTTTTTCTTTTTCTTTCCCTTAGAATGTTATTTGAAGCTACTTTTGTGTTATTTGTGAAGTGCCTCTTATCACTCTAAGTGGTTCAGACATCTCTTCCACTCCGAACATAACAAAAATCAGTCCGGCACTCAGCGCAGACTATGCTATGTCGAGAACTGGAAAGCACATAAATCATTTGTGCATTAAAGGTTACATAATTCAGTAGAGCAGAGAATAGTGGTTAAGGTATATATCCAGGTATGTGGTATTTAGATTAAGACGGTGATTTTTTTTGTCCTTGCTGTCCGATGGGTTTGCTAGGGATCATCAATTTCTTTTTGTCTAGTCCTGCATGTCCCTTTCAAAACTGTATGAGAAACAAAAATGTCTTCCTTTATTCACCTTTTATTGGCCTTATTCAGTGTGTTTTTATTCCAACGCAAGTGTCTGTCATAAAGTTTACAGTCACTGGTAACAGGGCCATCTGTGAAAGTGTTATGACGGCCCTTCAGCCGACCGTCCCTGAAACGTACGCTGTTTCGAGGACATCCACTCCCTCGGGACTATTACATACAATCGCTGTTGCTGTTGTGTATAAAATGTAAATTCCTTATATTTTGTCCTGCTTCCCTCCGGTCACGAACTTGTGCTGCAGACACTAGAGTTACAGTAGAGGATGTCGGGGACGCATTGCTGAAACAGCTTAAGACGGCCAAGGAACCTGGAATTGTAGTGAAACAACCTGAGGTGGACTATATCCGCTTCACCAATTACGGTGAGTGTTTCATAGTTATTCTGTACAAGTTTAATAGATTCAGGTTAAACTAATAATTTTCTTCCTCTTTCTTTCTCAGGCCTCTCCCTTCCATTTTTTCACCACCTCTGCTACCACCGTTGCTACTGCTACTCCAACTGTCGCTACCACCATCACCACCACTGCTGAAAGCACCATATCCCACACCACCCCCACTACCAGCATCACGACCCGCCTGCCAGCGACCACCCGACGGCCTTACACCACCCGCAGAACCACCACGGCTGCCCCGATCACCCGACCACCACCACCCACCACCACCCCTTCACTCAGCAAAGCCCCAGGTCCATGCGACTCCCAACCCTGTGGACACGGCGGTACCTGCGAGGAGGACGGCAATGATTTCACCTGCACCTGTCCAGCTGGAAGAGGAGGAGCTGTGTGTGAAAAGGGTAAGATACACGATCAGTCAATTCATATCAAAACTTCAGCTGAATGAATCCACAGCATGATGAAAATAGTGCAATTAAGGCACAAAAAAAGATTACAGTCTTTCTGTGGCATTTTTTTTTACTCGCCTAAAGTAAGCATCAAGCACTCAAAGCTGCATCAGATTATAATTGACACTAATTGCTTTAATGAGCATTAGCGGGTAAAAAAAATTGCTGCGCGCCAGAAGAAAATGAAATCGACGGTTTGTATGCGGCACTGATATCGTCCTGTGATCAGTCAGTCTATTAATGAGTGAGAAAGAAAGAAGACTTCATCAGCGAGCTATTCTCCTGAGACAAAGGCGCTGATGATAAATGCCAGATCAAAGAAAACTCGGTCTCAGATGCTCAAGGTTAATGCCGAGTCCTCCCAAGAGATTAAACAACAACTGCCATTGACATAATTACCATCTGAGCATCTCTTTTATTTGTATATGCATATTTGCAGAAATGACTAAGTTAGGAGACGCAGCACAGGAGTCGTACGTGGCATTCTTTTACTTTTGCGACAGACCCCATGGCTTTGACGACCAGCAGTCTTGCTTTAGACACTAATAACCTGGTTCATCTTACCCATATTCTCTCTCTCTCTCTCTCTCTCTCTCTCTCTCTATCAGTGATAAAGTATTACATCCCGTCCTTCGGCGGCAAATCGTATCTGGCCTTTCCGACTATGAAAGCCTACCACACCGTGCGCATCGCGATGGAGTTCCGAGCCTCTGACACAAACGGTATCCTCCTCTATAATGGCCAGGAAGGCAAGAAGGACTTCCTGTCTTTGGCTTTGGTGGAGGGAAAGGTGGAGCTCAGGTATGTCATAATTATGAGTAATAAATCAATTTAAATGAATAATAAAAACAGTAAAATAGAGCAAACCTGCCGAGGTCAATATTAGGATTAATACTCTAAAGTTTTTGATGAGGAAATGATATCCATCAGGCAGGAAAATAGTGCCTACCAGAAGCTTATTATGTATTACTTTCTCATTCCCAGCAGAGTAGCGGACGAGCAGGTTTAGCGGGCAGTTCATCAAACAAAACGAGAAAAATAAACTCTCCTCTGTATTGACTTTTCTAGAAGAAACTCTTTCGTTTGATATGTGTGTTTAAGCCCACACACTCCAATTGGTTCATCTATTTCCCAGAGGAGCACGGCATTTCAGTGCTGCTCCACATGGTACACTTTTATACACACACACACACACAAAGATAATATCTGACTCTGAGGAGGAGCTGATTTTACTCACTTTACTAGCCATATTCATTAGCGTGAACAGTGGATGACTAAACTGAATTCATCGTAGTGTAACACATTCTAAACTGTTGGATGACTAATGAGTTTATTACCTCACCAGTGGACCAGTTCATAAATACACTAGTCAGGATTAAATAATATCTTTATTTTGGGGTGCAGGGACTTCATGGTCAGCACATACACACCTACCGGGGTCACTCCCCGCTCCAGACAACCACTAACTCCTAATGGGAATAATAATAAAAAATACAGAATCTACAAAGAAACATAGCACCAGACTCATTAATAATTATGTGTACTATGACCTCGCTGGGGCCCCGAACAAAATAATGCTTAGGGGCCCTCCTACCTGAGTTTACCCTATGTTGCTGTTACCGCACTTGTTGTCACATGTTGTTTTTTTTCTTCTTTCCACTTCATTCTCTCATCTCTCTCTCACACTTTTTTCCACAAGTCAAGATACATAGGCTATTATTTTTTTTCTGTTAGCTGTACTCATGTTCGGCGCACATTAATAGAAGCGTTGTTTAGATAAATGTTGTTGCTTAGGTCCAAATCAGCGTTTAGTGTTCTTTGTTTGACTTTTCTTTAATTAATGCAATTGCAAAATTTAGAAATCTTTACACAACTGAAAGCCAGACTGTAATACATTGTCATGACCTCGCTGTCATGACCTGAGACAAAGTCAAGAAGGACAAGGTTTTATTGAAGGAGGAGCAGGCAACACTAGTTCTGTTGACGCTCCTAGCCACGCCCACTGGCCGACCACAGCAGGCAAATCAGGAGACCCGTCACAACATTATACTTTGATCTCTGCTTGTTTTAGTATACTATTATTGGTGTAATAATGTAGTCTGTATTTGTACCAGGGCATTTATATAATAATTACATAATGATTCTAATAAACACTGAACTCCTTTGTCTTCTCTATCAGGTTTAACACAGGCTCAGGAACCTGCTCTGTGGTCAGCAGTGTTACAGTGAAACCCGGTCACTGGCATCAGTTAGTGGTAATCCGTAACAGACGCAATGGATCACTCAGCGTGGATAATGAGATGCCGGTTGAGGGGCAGAGCCCAGCAGGGACTGACGGACTCAACCTGGATACTGATCTGTTTATCGGCGGGGTGCTTGATGATATGATCCAAGAGTAAGACGTCACTTTGGTTTCATTCTTTTCCCATTATTAAAATGTAACACTGCAGCCAGAATGGATGGATGGATGGATGGATGGATGGATGGGTGGGTTGTTTGGGTATATGGATGAATGGAGAGATGGATAGATAAATGGATGGATGGATGGATGGATGGATGGATGGATGGATGGATGGATGGATGAAAGGGAGGAAGAAAGGAAGGAATGAAGAAAGGAAGGCATTTGATTCGGAATGAAAGGAAAGAAGGCTATCGATTAGGAAGAAAGGAAAGAATGGGGTAAACGGAAGGAAGGAACATGCTCAATTAAAAAAGTATAAGAAGGCAATTTATTAGGAAAGGAAGGAAGAAAGGAAGGCGATCAAGAAATGAAAGAAGAAAGGAAGAAAGGTAGGAAAGATGGAAGGAAGCGATAGATTAAAAAAAGGAATGAAAAAAGGGAGTTAGGGAAGTAAGGAAGAAATACAGGAGGAAAAGCAATTAATTAGAAAAATAAGTAAGGAAGAAAGATGTTCGACGAGGGATGAAAAGAGAGAGGGAGGGAGTAAAGGCAGGAAGGAAGTAAAGAAGGAAGGAAGGAGCTTGATTAGGAAGTAAAAAAGGAAGGAAGTGAAGAAGAAAAAAAGAAAGGTGATTGATTAGGAAGAAAAGGAATAAGGGAGGAAAGGAGGAAGACAGACCGAAGATTGATTAGAAAGTAAAGAAAGAAAGAAGGAGGAAGGGAGGGAGAGAAGGAAGGAAGAATAAATGATAAATGATGCATGAGAAGTGCAGAGTAAGATAGTGACTGATGAAGGCTGACCTGCAGATAAAGAAAAAGGAAAATAGGAGTTTCAGTCTTTGCAGTTATGGTGAATGGATTTTCACAGACAGTTAATAAAAAAAGCTGCTTTTCTCTATTTTTTACCGTCTTTTAGTTAAAGCTGACATTAATGTGCTGGAGGGAAGTAGTGTTTAATTACTCTGTAGTCTTTTCTGTATATATACTCCAGTGATATTCTGTAATTTATGAGCTAAAGGTTAATCACGTGCTATAAGCTAAAACTTTCTTCTTCTCTTTTCCTTTTCAGCGTGAAAGAGAGGACCTCAGTTTCCACCGGCTTGATTGGCTGTGTCCGTCTCCTAGATGTCAACAACATGGTGTACAACCTTCAGGAGAACGGGGGCAACGTACTGTACGGCACCGCCGTCGGGGAATGCGGTAACAACCCGTGTCTTCCCAACCCCTGCAAAAACGGAGCCTTCTGTCAAGTCAAAGGAGCCGAAATCTTCCACTGCAAATGCGTTAACGGATTCTCAGGTAAGTGTCGCGGGTGTCCCCGACTCGCTGTTTGTCTTCGTTATCATGTTCTGCACATAGCTTTGACTCATCCACGTCTCAGCATGCGGATACCCTGATGAGTAACAGAACCTGTTTCGAGTTACATCTGGATTGCGATCTAGAATATGAATACAGAGACGCAGCGCGCGGGGATAAAGGATGACGCATAGCATACGCAAAATCAGCCGGGACGCTTCAAGATTGATTAATGTTTACTATTCTTCTTTAAAGGGCACACCTGAGAAAAAATAAACCCTGTGGGTAGAAAAAAAAAATGACAAGCTGCTCATGATTAGCTGCATAAGCTGGTAGTCTTTAATTTTTTTTATCATCTTAATTGGGTTTATAGTCCAAACATTAGCATTATTAAGCTAAATCCTGAGGTGACATGGCAGCCCGATTATATGTCCCTGAAGCAATTCCGCTCTGATTATTAGAGTGTTTTAATGTGTGTTTGCTTTCTGGCTTTTTCTCTTTGCTTTTGCCCTCAATAGAGAATTGGGGAGCATTGCTTCTCTGGAAGTCGGAAAGCCTCTCCTGCTATTTCCTGGCCTTTGCCCTAGTGTGCTCTCAAATAGGTTACGGTCCACCGGTTCGTCGCTAATAAGAGCCAGGAAGAAAAGGCAGCGGAAAAATAGCAGATAGCAAAAAGCGCTCACACACCTTAAAGAGATAAAACAGAGAATTTAACTGTTATAACAGTTACTGAGCACACGCTACGCTAGGCTACCTTATTCTCTTTGCTACCATCGGGGGTGTTTTTATTTTTTTTTTCCTCCCATCTCAACCTGGAGTCGCGAGACATGTTGGCGCCAGTAAATTGTTCTGTTGTTCTGCTCAGCAAATTTATCGAATGAACATCAGTAATTCAGATCGATATCATACACTCGGTTTCTGTGGCGGCGGTAAAGATGAGGTGAAGAGGAATAAAAGCTCATTTGAAGTAAAGGGGATCTAGAAAAGGAAAGCGGCCAGGGGGATAAATACCAGGGCTGAACTTTCATGTTCTAAAGAGCCCGGGCGTGAGATAAAGGGCTTTTTGCTTATGATGGAACTGCTTTGCTGCCAGAAGGTGTTTTTCATTCCAGCATGGCTGCTGCCCACACTGTGCTCTTCTTCCAACTCCCCAAAAAACCCAAATAAATACTTTTATAGACAGATGAGTTGCTGACACGGGCCAGAACCACCAACCGTCAGCCATTTTTTATTTCTCCAGGCAAGAAAAGTTCACGAGTGGGTTTTGGTGGTGCAGGGCTTTAGTCTAGAATTGTAATATTTCAAAATCCTATTAGCAAATGACCTCTATTACAGAGTAAATCCGCCTCACTGCTCCCGAAATCCAGCAATAGGATTTAAACCAGATCACAAGACTAGAAGAGAAAATAACCACCTCTCTCTCTCTCTCTCTTTCTCTCGCTCTCTCTTTCTGTCTTGCTCTGTCTTTCTCTCTATCTCTCCGTCTCACTCTTTTATAATCTCTCTCTCACTCTTTCTCTCCCTCAATCTCTCTTTCTCTTTTTCTCTCTCTCTCTGTCTCTCTTCCATACTCTCACTCTCTCTCTCTCTCTCTCTCTCTCTTTTTTCGTTTCTTTCTGTCTCTCTCTCCCATCCCATACTCTCTTATACTTTCTCTCTCTTGTAATCTCTCTCTCTCGCACCCTCTCTGTCTCATTCTTTCTCTCATACTGTCTCTCTCTTTCTCTCCTACTTTCTCTCTCTCTGTCTCTCTCTCACTTCCTCACCCTCTTTCTTTATTTTCATGTATTTTTCTCTACAGGTCCAACTTGCGCTGATTCCCACAACCCGTGTGTGCCGAACCCGTGCCACCCGTCTGCCCCCTGCCACGTGCTGCCAGAAGGAGGCTACAAATGCGACTGCCCCATGGGCCGTGAGGGCAAGCACTGCAGAAAACGTGCGTACTGTTGCTCTTTTTTTTTTCTTTGATTAGTGACTGAGCTTTATGTAGGTACTGTCTAAAAGCAAACACACACACACACACACAGAATACCTGTATGTACACACGCACTAATCATTTACCACAGAGGATCCCTTTGACTAAGCAAGTCTTCATTAGCAAGCGATTAAAATAAATTGAGGTGAACCGAAATCAATGAGTTGTGCGCACCCATCACGTAAAGTGCACTCATTTTTATCACTTAAATCAATGAGATGAGTAATCGTATCAGTCAGACGTGCGTCGTGATTAATAGCGACTCAGTCAACCAAAGTGTCCAGGGAGAAAAACGCCACAGTGAGATAAGGGACTACCGAGTGCAGGAGTGCGTAAGCAAGCATGTGTCCGCTGTGTAAGAGCATACCGCAGAATGATGATAATAAGGAGATTTCAACCTGAGCAAGTGTTCTGAATTTACACTCTTTAAACACCGGTCTGGACCTTCATAGGGACCGTTTGCATATCGTGTCTAAAAAGGCGTGGAAAACGGTGGGCGTTGTTCTTTCTACTACTTTTCAAAGCATTTGCGCACGTTTGGCGTGCTTTTACTTTAGAATTTACATAATTAAGCATGAAAAAAATGCATTTGTTTACCTAAAATTTTCTGATGGTACTTGTGGGTCATTAAAGATTTCGCCCTACATATCGCTGCCACCTAAGGAGGCAAAAAAATCTTCACAGGTTTCGCCTAGTTGGAATGGTAAATAAGTTTAACATAGCTGGTTTTTTTATGCTGCTAAATGCTTGATTTGGAGACCTAAGCCCATGTTTGTGCCTGTGTGTCCCTTTAAGTGTGTGTGTAAATGCTGTTTTTCTAAAACCAGATTAACCCGCTGCTAACACACTTCCTAACTTTACAGTATCAGACAGGAAAGGGGCCTACATTCCCTACTTCACTGGCGACTCCTTCCTCGAGCTAAAGGGCCTCCATTTATACGGTCACGATCTGAGGTAAATATTGTGTACCATCACAGTATATTTTTCACACAAATTAGCCATCTGTCACTTAAAGGATTACAGCAATAGCATTAGCCACCATGTACATTAGCCTAATGGAATCTGTAATGGGATAACTGTATGATTTATCGACAGGCAAAAGGTCAGCATGACTGTGGTCCTGCTGGCTAATGACTCAAACGGCATGATCTTCTACAACGGGCAGAAGACAGATAAGAAGGGCGATTTCATCTCTCTTGCATTGAATGATGGCATCCTAGAGTTCCGATACGATCTGGGCAAAGGGCCAGCTGTCATTAGGTAAGCAGTGCCAGCTTTCTCACTCCGGAGCTTTCCGTGCTTCTCACAAGAGTTTTAGATGTAGTGAGGGATTCCTTTTCTTCTATTTGTAACACAACACTTCTGAGAGCTATACAAAGAATAAAACACGCTGATATCGTAGAAACAGTCAACATTTCATCATCCTTTCAGAAGGATTTTAAACAAGTTAATCGCATATCAGAGGTATATTATGATAGTTCACACAGTGTGTCGTCTCTCCTACTTTTCAAAGCACTTGGTTGCTTGCAAATAAGGAAATTACAGTATGAACATTTCAGTAATGGATTTTCACCACCAAGAAAAGGAAAAAAAACTAAATCATTTAAGTGCTGACGATTCAGTGTAAAGAAAAAGGTGAGGAAGTTGATTGGTTCTTGTCACATGTCCCACGCTGTGCTTGAAAAAGTTAAGATGTCTGGCTCCATTTGCGTGCACTTGCTGTGCATCACCATGTAAAATAATACAAATTAGACGTGATATGTGAACAGCCAGTTACCAAATATTTTAGATAAATATTCACAAACACTAATTCTCATGCACAAAAAAACGAATTTATATTTTAATTAACACAAAAACAGAATTTAAAGATACATTTTTTACAATTCACTGTGAATGTCCTTAACTGATATTACGGGACAGAGATGAAACGGGGAAAGGGGGGGGGGGGGGTACCAGAAGGGCCCGACAGCGCATGTGAGTGCCGGTGCCTTCACCCCCCTCTCTCGGCCCATTTTATCTCTGTCCTGTCCTATCAATAAAGGCAAAAATGGCAGTGACCTCTATAAAACAAATAAAAAAAGTCTTTACCAAACTCTCTGTCTCTCTAATAGGACAAAAACAATGCCCTTAACAAAAATTCCTTCTAAAAGTTTCCAATAAAATTTCTAGAATGTTCCTGTAGTAATTCTTATTTACAAATATATGAGTATCCATTAGTATAGACAAATGTTTTTAGATTATTTTTTATATTAAATATATTTGATTATATTCATTTTTAATCATTTTTTAAAGGGAATTCAACTTTATTATTAAACAGTACCTGAGATTAATACTGTACAATGCCGTATAAATATGTTTGAAAAAGATAAAAAAAAAAAATAAAATAAAAATAGAAATACTTTAAATATATTTAAGCATCAGGACAAACTAAAAATCTGCTAGAAAAAGTTCTCTTGTAAAAAAAAGAAGTAAAATCTGTCATTTATTAGCTACAGATTTTGTAGCTCACCCGCCATACATTTAGCAGTGGCAGCTTGATGATCCTGGGAATTGAACCCTCACTGAAACCATCAGTGGTCTAATTCCTTAACCACTTTCCCCATATGATCCTTCTGAATGAGTCGATCCTATAGCAGCAATAACGTATTAGGACAAGCGCATTAATTAAGCGCCGTTATCTAAATTACAGCTGTCAGACCATTCCTGTGAGAGCGGCTGTTACAGAAAATTAAACACCTTCTGACCAATCTGATTTAAGAATTCAGCAGCGACGTGGCGTAAACATAATTAGCGCACTAACTAATGCATTTGTGTATCTGTGTAACTACAGGAGCAAAGAGAAGCTCCGACTGAACGTGTGGAATACTGTGAACCTGGAGCGAGCAAACCGTAAGGGCGAAATTACTATCAATGGCAGAGACCCTGTCAGAGGAGAGGCTCCGGTAAGACCGTGCTAACGACAACATGCTAATAATATACACATATTTACCCTATGCTATGTTTTGCCTGTGTTGAGCCAAACAAATGCAGATTTGGCCTCATATAACCAGCAAAGCTTCCAGAGTTTTTGTTTAAGTAATTTTGGGAAGTCTGGGGCCCAATTAGCTTTTCTGGCTTTGTTCTTACTGATAAAACCTTTTTGAAGTGGTATTCGTGATCTGTTTAGCGCATGTGTGCAAGCCCGTCGTAACCACATATTAGTATAGTGACTGCTTTGCTGCAGCACACAATCGTGCACCCACTCATCTTCGTCCGCACAAATCCTCTTCTGAGTATTTTGTTTCTTTTATTTTAATTTTTCCCCCTTTAGAAAAATCTATCTATCTATCTATCTATCTATCTATCTATCTATCTATCTATCTATCAACTAGTTTTACATATTTTTTTAAATGTTCACTCAATTATATTTCCTTGGCCCAAACTTCACTCTAACTTTAAAAATATTATAATATTACCTGAATTTGTGCTTATTTGTCCAGTCATTAGCTATTCTGAACGTTAAAAATAACCTTTCGTTTAACATTTTAAAAACATATTTTTGCTTATATTGACTTAATATAATACGTCTTCTCAACCAATTCCAGGCAAGAATATTAGTACAACAATATTTTTGCTATTCCATCAATTAATTAGGTGAATTTTACAGAGTATCTATATCTTCAGCCCCACCCCTAAAAATTGCCCACCTGGGATATCCGTCTGCCCACCCTTCTGTGGTTGCAGGAACCCGGACTGTTTATAAATATTTGTCCATTTTTCCAAATAAATGAGCACAGGACAATTTACGATTCAATTCATGTCTTCATGATTGGAGCGTCATGTGTCTTTTCTTTTATTGTTTGTCCTACATTGTTGTTATGGTGCTTGCTTACTGCAGCACAGGCAGAAAATCTTATTAGAGACAGGGGATGATGAGAAAAAATGGGGCAAAGAAAAAAGCAGAAGGGGCTGGTTATGAAAGGTAGACCCCAGGAGAAATATTTTGCTCCTGAGGTCTCCACTACCTCGCCGGCTCGGCTGGAAGAGTTCTATACTTCACCATCGTGTCACGAAGCAAATATAAACAGTGTGTGGGTGCACCGGTGTGATAGACCATTTTTTAAATATATTTTTAAAGCTTTTTTTTGTTTGCTTCCCATGCCTGATGTCTGATGTTTGTCTGGAGTTCTATTAGTACTGACATTCTGTTTCTTCTTCTCTGGTAACATTTGGTTTTCTTCCTTCCCTCCCTTATCCGCTGTCTGGATATCAGAAATCACGCAAGGTAATGACTAAAGCCTGGTCACCCGCTCAAACACCCTCATACTCTCCGGCAGCCCCATCCAGTAGCTCGTTGCTCATCTCAGGTCCATTCTCCATACGACAATAGCAAGCTAAGTGATGACAGAGCTTTGCTTTCACACCCTTCCATATGCTTGAGATAACGAGAACAAGAGGGGAAGGAGGAAAAGAAAGAGAGAGGTTGGGCAGTTGAAAAACTCGATTTGGCCCTCGGCTTAAGCCAGCTGGTATGGGGGTGGTGAGGAAGAGAGTCATCATTTGACCACCATTATTTAAAGTCTTCCTACAACAATGAAACGTCTTCATTAGTTTTGCGTGGGTGGGCCATTAAACAGTCGCTCAGTGCAGGCAGACAGTTAAATAGCATAGGAGGGGGAGGAAGGATGAGCAGCAAAGCTTGGGAACAGAGACTGAGAGAGAGAGTGAGGCTGTGCAGTTAAAAGACAAAGTTGGTTCTTTGTTCTGGGTGTTTTATCTCCCCTGTGAGAAAATTCCATTTAACAGCTTTAAGTCAGGCAGTCAATACAAATTCCAGAAGAGAAATACACACAAACAGAGTGATTAGCTGAGAAAATGAATGTATCGTCCTCAAAATTTAGGTCAGGGGTTTTCAACTTGTGGGTTCCGTCTTAAATCGCATATTACATACTATATACCAGCCGATACGGAGTATATGAGACGACTAGTATGTCCGTATGCGAATTACTGTAAATGAAAGGTTCCCAGATGATCTACAACTCCTGCATACAAAGTATATTTTACTGTCTCATAAAGCTCTGGATGAGACGACTCGCTGTTTAATATCATTCAAGTTAAACATTAAACCACTTTAAAATTAATTGTTATTCATACTAGCTGTACTTACTTACATGTAGTACATACTTCATTAATATGCGATTTCATATGAAGCCGCGGACATGGAAAAAAAGTGTTTATCTAGTCTGGATTCATAAGCAGAAACCAAAGAAATATACAATCACATGGATTTATAAGCTGAAGGCAGCTCGTTAGAGCAGAAATCAGCAGGCTAGACATCATTTCAGAAAAGACATTGTTTTCTCTGGACTGATTAGTGATCTGACAACATGACAAAAATGGCCATTACAGCTGAATATTTTGAAATGATTGTAGATGAAGTATGTTTATTATCCCCTTACCAAACGTCTCATCTGTTTAGAGCTGATAAAAGCTGTTAAAAGAAGTAACATTCCTAGGGCCATTGCAAAACAAGTCATTCTTTAAATTGCCCTTTTTCTAGCTGATCAATCATGATTGCAACTGCTGGGATTGGTTAATCACGATAACCGTGGTAAAGATTCTCTGATTATCTGCCAGGAATTCTATGTATCCGGGTTATTACCTGTTTTTTGTTGGATGAAATTGCTTTAGGTGGAAGTGCATGGCAGAATTTGTGTCTTAGGGGTTTTTGACTAAAACCCAGCTCAGTTTGCATCGTACTCAGCTGTACTCACTGGCTATGCTAGCTGGTCCATTCTTTAGTTTGGCTGGGTTAACGGCTCTGCTGCCAAGCTTTTTAAAGACCCGGTCCAATTTTGGGCTTGGCTAAAAGATGAACTGGGCAAAAACTGTCAGCTCATTTGGTCCTTCCTTCTTTTTTTACAGCAATTAACTTGGGTTTAATCCTGAAGCAATAAATGCCCTACATAAAATTTTAAAAACCTTTAATACGGTACATATGTCATTTCTCAAAAGTTGGAAAAAATATCTCTTCAATATGAACACGATGTTCCTGCTGGTGGAGGAATAATTTCATGGTTTAAATGTAAAACATTTCAAAGAAGTAATCATGCATTCATTCTATTCATTAAAAACACCATTCATATCTGCCGTTTCCATTTAACTCCCTCACGATTGTCTTTTTGTTTCTTCTTCTCTTCTTTCTTTTCTCTTTCTTGGATGTAGTCTCTGAATAATTAGCTCATTGAGCTGCACTAAAATCAATGATGCTTTTAATAGATGCTGAGGCTGAGGATCGAATATGAGCTGAATGAATAAATTCTTTACAAACTCAGCTCCTGTTAGTGCTGTAATGTAAAATAACATCGATTGAACTATGGCACGATGTATATATTAGTCGGTGTTTTAGCAATAGCGTGTGTGCTGTAGGTTCTTATGCTGCTTATTTTCGATTTACAGAATCAGCACACCGATCTCAACCTGAAGGAATCCCTTTATGTGGGCGGAGCCCCAGATTTCAGTACGCTGGCCAGAGCGGCTGCAATTAAACTGGATTTAAAGGAGCCATTCAGAAGGTATTCGGCCATTTTTTTTATTGTTTTACTCACAATGTATAAACATCTCCATTATCATAATTTCTATCGATTTCACTGTGTCCATCTTTTTTGCTGTAACGCTGCTTTTGGTAACCTTTTGATTTGGTTTGTCGGCTTCAGATTACTTTAATGGGCACGTCAATCCTAAAGGCTGATAACGCCCTTCACTCCAGCGACGTGTCCATGTACACGCACCACCCTTGTTCCCGGGATGTGTGCGAGAACGGCGGCGAGTGCAACCCTCTGCTCGAGAGCTACGAGTGTGTGTGTCCGTTCGGCTTCACAGGACCACATTGCCAGCACAGTAAGTACAATTCTCTACGCTTAGCCTCCCCTAATCCCCTAATTCTGCTGAATCCTTGCTGTTTTTTTGGAGATAAGCTTTGCTAAAGTAGGACTGTTATTTAGCTTTTTCAGTTAGAGCTAAAGAGAGAGGAGTGTTGAAGCCCAAATTAAAATACTGTAGTACTTAAATAAAGTCAGTAATAATAATAATACAAATCCCTCCCCATAAGCGGAACAAGTTGTTAGTATTAGTATGTGATGCACAGACAGCTGGTGCCAAAAAATTGCTCACCTCCTACCCAACAACTAAATGTCAACTTTCAATTCAATTAAATGGTTAATTAGTCATGGAAAATCTGTTAGAAGCTTAGTGATTATATCTGTTAATCAGAGTGATTATCTTAAGCCTGGAATTTTCGTGACCATTTTTATCCGAATTGAGCGGTTCGACCTAGTCATGACTTACATTGTTAACCTTTGAATTCTGTCGTCCTTCCTTGTCCAGTCCTCTAATTTCTTGCTTCTCGCTTAAGCACGCTGGGGTTTTTGTAAATTTGGGATAGTATTACATCACAGCAAAGTAGATTAGTTTTTTTTTCTTACTAGCTTCTACTCCACAGCTAATCTGCAATTGGTTATAAAGAATTTAGTTGGTGTAATGATTCTGTCTTCCCACCACCGGAGGTCGCCGTCACGGAGTACTAGCGGGTGCGTCGTACTGGTGTCACTGGTGTCACTTCCGTTTTATTGGTATAGCGCTTTTTACAATGATCATTGTCACAAAGCAGCTGTAGACAAGCAAATGAATCAGAAATTAGTTTGTCCCTGATAAGCAAGCCGAGGCCAGAGGCGGCAAGGAGAACTTCCTGAAACGAAATAGGAAGAAACCTTGAGAAAACCCATCCTTATTTGGGTGAAAAACATGAAGCGGGAATTATGCAGCCACACAGTGTGTGTAAGCAACGTAAGTCATAAGTCCTCGAAGAACAGCTGGAGCGTCTTTATAGCCGAGTGAAAACATCCTCGGTCACCCTGGTGATATGATGATCATCAACTGGAGGCGAGTCACACTGAAGGATCTGACAGGTCCAGAGTGGAGATGGGGTCTGGATCACTGGCATCTCAGTTGTGGCAAATGTAGCTTGACAGTGAGAGACAACAGTATATGCGTTTTAGAACAAGTGGAATAATAAAGTACAGTGTATGTCTGTGTGTGTGTGTGTGTGTGTGTGTGTCTATGTGTATGCGTAATGTGCTACTCTTTATCATCACATCAACTGGCAAATATGTAAAAAATGATTTCTGGCTTCTTTTATGTTAATGTGAATAGGCAGATGGTGGGTTTTTTTGTTTACTATTTTGACACGAGCGTACTTTACATACATTACTACCTTAACTACATCTACCATAAAACACCCAAAAGAAAAACATACAGTATAACTTCAGCACACACACTGATGCCAAAGTGAAATTCCCCTGGCATATGCGCTGTGAAGTGTTTATCACATATTAAAATCGTTTATTTTTCCTGTGCGATCTATTCAAGAGACCACTTGCTTTTAATTGTATTCTCAACACAAGCACACAGACTTCCGAAACTTCAAAACTAGCCTCATTAAACGTGTTCTGCCTCTTTGCTGTTTCTGTAATGTTAATTAAACCACCCAGGCATAAAATAAAGAAGAGAGAAATTCCTTAACATCATCTCGTCCTTTTCCAGCTACTTACGAGAAAGCAGCCGGGGAGTCTGAAGCCATCGCTTTTGACGGCCGAACGTTCATTGAATATCACAACGGAGTCACTAAGAGGTAAGACGGCATTTCGGCCAGTGTTGATTAAGATAAAGCTGTGTATTTGTAGGAGTTTATAAGTTCAGTCGTTTAGATTGAATCCCTGCTGGATCGGGCTAATGGCCCGTTCTTTAGCGCCGTGTCTCTGGTTTGAAGGGGTTCTCATCAATTAGCTGGTTGCTTCCAATTACTATACTGCCTGGAGTGACATCCTCTCAGTATGGTCCTGTGGAGCGTTTATGTATTGCACAGAAACCCCTTTATTATTGCTAGAGCTTTAAAACCTTACATCTTTTTTAGAGTGCAAATCAAAAAAAAAAGCACCTTTCTTTTTTTAATTGCCTGCTTTATCTTTAATCATGAGATAATTTATTGTTTCAGGAATTCTGGGTTAGCCTCCTACGCTTTTCTTCCAAGGTGGAGTCAATAAGCATGTCAAAATGTTATTAATTAGCTTGTAATAAGTAGAAGAGAAAAAGCTAAGCTAAATTAATAACATTTTGAAGTGTCCTATTAGCCTCCTGATAGCCATTGGCATATTGTATTATGGTCCGTTAAACAGGAGTTTGGGGTGGAAAAATAAATGCTCAAGCCAGTTATGCTGTTATTAGTCTCGTCCATGGACCGCTGGCTGAACGTCTGATGCGAACGGAACACTTTGCTGTGACACTTTAAGGAGTTTAAGGCTGCATTTACACTGCAGGTCTGAATGCTTTCATCTTTTAAAATGAACCCATATCCGATATCTGAAGTCATACATGACAAAATAACCCGAGGTAAACGTACTGACCGGAAAAAGTAGTAAAACTGCACGATAATCAATAAACACAGTAGACAAAGACCAAATGATTATTCGATATGTTATTTTCACACCATATTTGAAGGTCTGTAGGATTGATCACAAAGTTTATTTTTTTTGCTTTTTTTTTTTAAATGTTTACAGACAAAACAGATTTTAAGTTAACCAAAATAATAAATATCAAAATACACAGTTGTGCTAAGTTATATTTACTGTATATCTCCGTTCGGTGTTCACCTGAGTTGACGTCATGTGTCCCCGTCGCTTATTCAACGAGGTTCGTCTTGAAAGGTGAAAATCTGATCTATCTGCTTACATGGCAAACGCTAATGCACGATTCTGATTATCTAATTTATTTCCACATAGAAATGAGGCCTGTATCTGAAAATTTCAGAATCCATGGTTTCCTGCTTACACTATCGTGGGTCATATCAAATCTGTACCACATTAGAGGGAAGAAAAAATCAGATTTGGGTCACTTGATATGTGCAGTGTAAATGCAGCCTTAATGTCGTCCTCTGATTGGTTAAAGTGTAATGGATTACCGAGAGACGTGTGTGGCGAGTTGTTTAACGATCCACCTGGAAATAATCCAAAGCCTTCTGATCGAAGAAGTAAGCTGTTGTTTTTACACCAGTCAATCATCAATGTGCAATAAAGACTGGATTCTTAAAAGGTTCACAGTATAGACTGTCAAGGCACTTAATCACGTTCCTTAACATAACACGGCACAAAACTAAAAGCCATTGGTTGCTTTACCTGCCAGTCATACGCCCTCTTAGCCATTAGCCAAGGTTCCCAGACCTTCTGCCATCAATCTAAAGGTCTGGCTCCACGAGACAATGCTGTTATAGGAAAGCAATTAGGGTATGAATTGTGTAATGCAGCCAGACACAAAGGCTTCTTCCACACTCGCCGCTCTATTTTTCTCTTATTCTCTTATTGTAAATGCTGCTTTTCTTCTTACTGACAAAACACAAAGTACAAAGTTTACTCCTCTAAAGACTTTCCCTGCTACAGCTACGGTTCAGTATTGTATAAAGTGCTGGCTCTGGAGTCTCCTATCCATATTAAACCTTCACCTTGCAGAAAGCATCACCATCGCAACTGTATGTTGATCGCGGCTGGCATTATTACCAGAGCTCCCCTGTTCCAGGAAGATCAACTTACATAACTCTTAAAAATCTCAGTTAAAACCTGTAACATGATGTCATTTTGCTGTACCGATGCCAATTTACTGTAGTAAGCAAGATGACTACATTAAGTTTACCTAGAGATGTATAAGGAATTAAATTTCCACTTTAGGGAATGATTTATTCTTTCTTTTCCGATGTTCTATTATTAATCTTCTTAAGTAGTTTTATGTAAATGTGGATAAAGTCATACGTTTAGTTTAATATGAGGTGCCGATGTGTTGTGTTAACATTAAAGTATAATGGCGGTTTTACAGACTGGGCTATTACATTTATTTTCAATATGCAACTGAGCAGTTATGGGTTAATGGCCTTGCTTAATATTCAACAGTGATAGTATTGGAATTGAACCTCACAATCTTCCAGTCCAGACAGATTGAACACCAGCTACTATTTTTTACTTAGAGCAGATTTACAGCACATGTATCAAGTGACCCAATTCTGATTTTTTTTCCTCCAGTGTGGCACAGATCGAATAATGGCTGACGACTGTGTAAGCAGGAAAAAAATTGACAATTTTAAGTCACCTTCAGGTCTCATTTGTATATGGAAATAAATCGGATATAAATCAGATTTGTGCATTAACATCTGCCATGTAAGCAGACAGATTGGATTTTCTCCAGTCAATTCGAGTCAAATGTCATTGAATAAGCGACAGCGGTACAGGTGGACACCAACAGTCATATCAATGTAAAACTGTGTATTTTGATATTTCTTATTTTTATCACTTAAAACCAGTTTTATCAAAATAAAAGCTATTGAGATCTTATTAATGCTACATTGTTTTGCCGAACTTTAAATATGATGCTGAAGCTTAATAATTAATAATCATTCCGTCTTCGCCGATTGCGTCCATTGATTATCGTGACCTTTTTGCTTCCTTTTCCAGTTATCAGCAGCTTAGTAAACTCAACATCTACAAGGCACAAATGTATAATACACTGATCTCCCATACACACTTGCCTGGACTAGTCATTTGTCCATTCTTTTTTACACAACATTTGTTAAATTAGCTCGAACATCAGTCAATATGATTCAGTGGTTTATAAAACCCAGCCATTTTTAGTTGTGTCCTTCCTGTCTGTCTGTACTGGCTGCTTTTCTGTCTGTCTGTCTGTCCTGTCAGTGTCTTATATGAATGTTCCTTGTTGTCTTCTTTCTGCAACCAAGCCAACTGACCAATGAGATCCCTGAGTAAGTAACCAGGATTAAAAACAAGCCAAACTAACTCTGTAGTGAACACATTTTAGTAATTAACCTGAAATTTTGCCCACGATAAATGTAAACATTGAATTTTTTTTTCATTAAGCATCCCATATATAAATATTCATAAACTAGCAGGGCTCATCTGTTTAAAAGACCACGCTTTATTTATTATATACAGGAAAATTCTGTTAATCAGGTGTTTACTTTCTCATCAGGTGCATTAGTTACAGGGCCGCATGTTCGGCATGCATGATGAGCATTGTGTTTGGCGAAGACGGTGCAGTTTACCTCCAAAGAAAGCATGCAAAACTCAATCAGAGCAAATATATCCATCTACCTGCAGTGAATGTAATTAACTGTTATGCGGATCTGAATGAGAGCCTGCTTAGCTGCTTCTCTGATGATTGCTCTGTGTCTTTTCACCCTGTGTGAACCCTTTAAACTCGTTTATATTCTTTTTTTTCTTGTCTAGTGTAGAACGGCCGCTCGACAGCACCATTAGCGAAATGCTCTATATGTAGCGGTCTCCTATTTAGTAGCACTTTATTTTTTTTTTTGTTTCTTTTAGAATGAAATTATCTGCGTAAAGGATGTACTGATTTCTTTTTAACTTATGTTAAATAACTTTTGTAAAGTCAATCATTTTATATTTAATAAATCGTTAACCGTGATATCGGGTAAACCCGAGCTAAGAGAGGAAATAACATTTTAATCAAAAAATTGTTTTTTTAAAGTTTAAATGCCCTTAATGAAGGTATGCCAAAAGTCTTGTGATGTGAACCGACTGCCTTAAACATCAACACAATTTAAGGGCAAAACCCCCTAAAGTGGCTTTTCCACTGGTCTAATGCCTAATTCACATCACTTCCTGGCTAAATGCCAAAACGCTAATGATCTCCTGCAAGGACTTTTATACTCTGAGACTGTTGCTGCCTGGAATATTGTAAAATTTCTTTTTACTCTTTACTGGAAGCCCCATCCGTCTTCATTCCTACTTCATTCTTACTCTGTAACCTCGAATCAATTTTTCAATTCCCTATGATTTTACTGACCAGGTTTCCCCCCCTGCCTTTTCATAATTAGATGTTTGACCCCATTGCTTTCTTGATGGAGTGCTTTGATTTTGATCGGCTTTGCTTGAGGAGGCTTGATATTGGTTATATAAATCATTTGCTCCCTTTCACTCTCAATGAGCTCACTGACTTACTCACTTACCTACTGACTCGATCACTTCATACCTTCACTCACCCCAGTTTATTTGACCTTCCAGTTCATTTCTAAGGCTTGTATCCGTATTCTTTGCCTTACTTTTACTTGACAAGTGTCTTAATGTACTATAACTCATGTTCTTCCACTTTGACATCTCCATCCAACGGTTGAATGGGTATGAAATTATTATTGATGAAGCAGCGGGACATTGTTGCTAATTAAGTTTTCCTACAGTACCAGCCTGGTGTTGATCTTCTTGTGACATAATAACTTTCCCACATGAAGACTTAATAACAGATCCACTAACAGGCCAGACTCTCAGGCCTTTGTGCTATGTTACCCCAGTGAGTGCACGATCAATGGTTGTCCCCTCAGCCCTCTTAAGCTTATTGCATGCCCTTTATTTCTCCCCTGCTCCTTTAAGCCCCGAGTCTATGGAAACCCCTTCAGATCAAAGGTGAGTCCCCATGAACAAACTGCATGTCCTGGCATGTTGCCCACTCCCCCACTTTCCTCCACATGGGCCGAAAGCCACAGCTTGAACCTCTTAATTAAAAAATGACACGGACGTTATGTTCTTCTGAAGATTCTCTCGAGAGTACATTTTGATTGGCCTAAGTGAGGCCCTGCCCTCTACAGGCACACAATCAGAATAACGCAACCAGTTGTTGACCATTAAACTGATTAAGTCTATAATCTAAGGTGTAATGAACATAAAGCAACACTCCATCGCGCATAAAATTTCTAATATTCTAACGGAATTCTCTGCACGTGTTTATTGAAATGCGTGTGTATACAGGCGGATTCAGGTTCTGATTTTATCACCACTTGAGAGAAGCTCTAGATTGATTCCTAATGATAGTGTCATCATAATAGAAACACATTTGTAAAGGTCCGGGGAACTTAAAAGCTTTGGCTGGCAGCCCTGTGGTGGGTAAATCTGGTGGAAAGAGTCCAGTCAGCACATTACGTGTGTCTCATTAGGGAGGAATTCAATTACATCAAATAATTATGCATCTTTACTCCATCACGGCCTCGTCGAACACGATTAGCATAATGAAATTTTGTCTTTTAATTAAAGCAGCGCAACTTTGTCATTCTTTTCAATCGTAGGAGTGCAAGACGCCAGCTTTAACATAGCGATACACATAGGCAGTGGTGCGATAGATGAGAAACTTGTGTCAGGGTGAAAAGAAATAAGAAAGCAGAACCATCTGGTTTCTTCCCACTCCTCCGCTTCATAGGTTTAATTAATTTAGGCTGCCACTAGACGAAACGCATGAACGATAGACAGCTTGATTGATCCCTACAGTAGAGATGCCACACAATGGTTGAAACTGGACTCTGTTCACCTGCACCAGGTTAAACACTCTCGGCTAAAACTTTAAGCTGTATCGCTTTTCTCAGTTCGTTAATCTCATAACTTGAGCGTAAACTTCCATCTGTGAGAAACAGTAGTCATGACGCATCAGCAAACAAGCAGTGATCCCACGATTTGCTGGAACGTGCCAGCGTGCACTCTGCTCTCCTACGTGGTGTGAAGATTCATGTCCTTCTGCCACCTGCTCCGTCTGCTTTTGTTTGTGTTTTTGTGTGTCTTTGTGTTTCGTTTTGCTCTGTTCTACATTTGTGTCGTCTCGTCTCATGTCACGTTTTGTCTCGTGCCGTGTTTATTATGTTTTATTTTTCAGTGTTTCTACTCAATCGTTAAATATCTTCTTTTGATGTTACCTATTTGATCACACACCACACACTACTCACTTAGACGCTCACAGTAGCGACTGAAAAAAAAAGCATGTTAGCAGAAAGAGTGTTGATCTTCAGAAAGAGAAAGTATGTGTAATACAAAGTGGGAGTGTGAATTGGAAATGTGAAGCGTATACATGTGGTGTGTTAAACATGTCCCTGCTGACCATTCCAGCAACCTTGGTTGCCTCCTGCCTACAGATATGAGGTTCAAACGTTTGCCCCAGAAACAAGTGTATCCTTTCCACCTATCTATTAATGTTTTCACCGACTGAAATACAGATCAGGGATTGGCTTCTAGCTCTATAGTCCACACCTAAAGTGTGTCACCAGCTCTATCTGTCATTTTGCTGTTCACGTTTCAAGGTCCCCCTCCCGCAGCATGCCCTACTTTACTAATGAACCATGAAGACCTCACAGGATTTGACTACGCAATCTGCTCTCCCACACACTTGCTCATTAGCTAATCTTTCCACGGCGAAACAGCAGGTAGACCTTATCAGGTCTTACCATAGCGATCATAGAGACCTTATAAGGACCTTATCAGGGTCTGGTCACAAGTTATAATTAGAAATGTTCTGCAAGAAATTTGTAATTCATATTATTAGTATGTGACGTCTGTCAGGCTAGATAAATTGATGCAGTCTGCTAAATTAACAGCACAGCCTCAGAGCATTTTTTTTTTTAATGGATCAAAGCAATAATAAGATTACTCGACGAGTATGCGTGGGTTTTTTGATGTTCTCCTAATAATTGTAACACTAGGTGGCACTATCACCGCAAGCAAAACTAAAAACAACCAAACCAACCAGAAGTTCACAAAAGTGGGTAGAAATTGTACCTAATGTAAAAAATTGGATAAATATATATATTTTTTAAAGTTGTTCAACAGATTGAAACAAAATTTTAATTTTGCTTTTTTTTGTCTTATTTTTCACCTACGGGTCAAATTTTATGCATGTTTATAAGTATCCAAACACGTAAATGCTTAAATTGAACTTTTTGTATAGACTTACCAACTACATTTAAACACCTTTTGATTATTTGCATTACATAATCATTCACACACAGGAAGTGATATTAGACAATATAACAAATGTCCTCAGAAGGATGGCTGAAGCACAGGAGCAGGAGTGCTGAATGTTATTAATATCACACATCGCTCACATGTACTTATCTCTTTATTTTCTTTCCGGTATAGTGAGAAAGCTTTGCTGGTGAACAAATTTGAGCTGAGTATCAAAACAGAGGCCACTCAAGGCCTCATCCTGTGGAGTGGAAAAGGCGTGGAGCGCTCCGACTACATCGCTCTGGCTATTGTGGATGGACGTGTCCAAATGACCTACGATCTCGGTTCCAAACCAGTAATCTTGCGCTCATCAGTGCGAGTCAACACCAATCGCTGGATCCGAATTAAAGCCAGCAGGTGGGCTGGGACGTCTGCACTAGAATAGGTTGTAAAGAAGGTAAACTGGTATTGTAATAAATCTGACCATCATTCGTCCTCTATCTTTCTATTTCTTTCCTTTCGCTCTCTCTCTCTCTCTCTCTCTCTCTTTCTCTCTGTTGCGCTCTAATTAGGGCTCTGAGAGACGGATCTCTGCAGGTCGGCAATGAGGCAGCAGTAACAGGCTCCTCACCTCTGGCTGCCACTCAGCTGGATACAGATGGTGCCCTTTGGCTGGGTAAGACACCTGTACATACCCTAATACATTTCACTCCTTGTTCTTTATCTATATCTGCATTCACTAAAAGATGTACCACATAATTCTAACTCAGACATCTTCATTGTGGCTGAATTAAAAAACAAATAATGTATTACATTAGTAGTGTTTGTATCTTTAAAATAATTTTTATTGATTTGTTTTTTTATATGGTGCCCTTCTATATTTACAAAAATGTGCATTTTCTAGAAACCGAATGCAGGAAGTTCCATAAGTATTCTTTACACTCCTTGACATAAATAAATAGTTTTTCCCCATGATGCAGACGGTGACTAAATCACATGGGGTATTTTCCTTAATGCTTTGTGTTTGGACAGGCATTGCCCTTGAGTGTTAGCATGTTTACAACTGCCTTACTCAAACCTCTGCCCAAACGACTCAGTAACAAAAATGTTTTGCTTTATGATTTAATATAAAAAGTTAAAACCTTATCTAGAAATTTAGCCCTGGTTCAACCTTTAACAAAAATATGGATATGTGCATATTCTCGCAATCTCAGAACCCAGTTTCGGGAAAAAAAACCTAAGCAAAAAACCCTGTTAAAAATAGTCCAAACCTCCACACTACAACTAACACAGTCTTTAATAATATTAACCAATTAGCAATCTGCCACTGCTAACATAGTTTAAGTTACATGGGCAGCACTACTGATTCTGAAGGCCCTGGGCAGATTAGATTAACAAAAAATCGAACATACACATACTGGAAGCAGTGCAGCAAGAGAAATAAAAGAGAATAAACTAATACAATTTAATAGAACAAATATATCAGAATGTAGGTTGTAAATGTAGGTCAGCTTCTGATAGTGTTTAGGCAGCAGAGAAGACCTTACTGACCCTGACTGCACACCACTGCAGAATATCTACACATCCTATAAAAGTTACGTGTCTCACAAAAAGACGTTCGGATTTTTATGCAATTATACTTTAGTGCAGTCTAACCTTTAAAAGGGAAGTGGTGGCTCTTGGCTAAGGTTTTGGACTACCAACCCGAAGATTGTGGGTTCAATTCCCAGCTCCAACAAGCCACCACCGCTGGGCCCCTGAGCAAGGTCCTTAACCCTTAATTGCTCAGTTGTATAAATAAGATAAATGTGAGTCGCTCTGGATGAGGACGTCTGCCAAATGCCATAAATGTAAAGAGGAGGTTCTTACAGCGACTATCAACTGCCGGTATTTAGTAGCTAAAGTTTCTAAACAAAAGAAAATGGATAAAAAAAGCTTGTCTTGTTACAAAGCAACCAATAAATTACATCCTGAAAAAAAAAACCTTCTGGAAACTTTGCTATAGTAATAACACCTGATGCGTTATGTGGACATTGTGTGGATGTTAGATACGGGAATTAAACACTGTTAATATATAATGCTGGTTAATCCTAGCGTCTGTACTTAAACTCCGACACAGACCTGCACAGGTTATTCTTTTCTGTAGGCTGTGTGATCCATTCAAAAAGATTGACAGAGCTCGACAAGAGTGCAGAGAAACAACAGAGCAGGTGCCAGTGTCACCCCACAGCTAGAATACATTATCTGCCAGCAATCTGAACATCAAGAGCCTCTTTCTAAAATCTCATCTTATATTCCTGATTATTACAATCAGCATCAAATTAACCCAGTAAATCCAGTAAGAAAAATCATCAGAGACAATGAACTACAGGATACACACAGTAAAGCTGCTCAACTTTAGCCACTGTTAGAATCCGAGATGATGCGAGTCGAGAACGTTTAAAAGTGGAATGTTTTAAGGAGACAAAAAGCACTTACATTTTTAAGCTGTCACAGTGCAACCTCACGGCACAGGGCTTCTTGATCTGCTCGCCTGTCGGAGGGTTACACACTTTATCATCTTTCTTTCTGATGGTTTATTTGACGTTCTTACTGTCTGGTTGCTTTGGTAACACACATGCTGGTGTCCCTTTTAAAAAAAATAAATAAAGGAAGTAAACATGTCTAATATAATATTATATACTGTCATGAAATTACTAGAATAAAGTCAAATTTACAACAATCGAGTCAAAATAATTGGCTGCCATGCGGATTGCCGTGCATCTGTGGGGTTTTTTTCAGCAAAGTAAAAAGACATTAATTTAATTAGCAGCAACTTGAGTTAATTAACACATTAACAGAGGATTTGTTTCAGTCTTACTTAAGGTTAGGATTATGTTTTCGACAATACCGCTGCAGTGTCCGTTTACTAATTATAGCTTAATGCCGATGGGAATTTCCTTATTGTTAAATCCCTACTGATGGTGGAATTTAACCAAATCCTCCACATCCATTTCATGCAAAACATCATAACATTTCTTGCAATTCGGTGATTTATTTTTTCTGAAACTTTTTCAACATTAATTTTAAATTGCTTTGACTTTATTCTCATAATTTGAACTTTATTCTTATAATTCTGACTTTTATTCTACACATTTTAACTTCATTCTGATAGTTTGACTTTATTCTAATAATTTTAATTACATTCTAATAGTTTTGACTTTATTTTATTAATGTTGTCTTTATTCTAAGAATTGTGACTTTATTCTAATAAATTTAATTTCATTCCAATAGTTTTTGCTTAATTTTGATATTTTGACTTTATTCTAGGAAATTTTACTTCATTCCAAAAATTTTGACTTCATTCTCATAATTTTTACTTCATTCTCATAATTTTGACTTTATTCTCAAAGTATTTCGAATTTAATCTTGTGTTATTGTAATCTTATTATTTTTTCGGCACAAAACCTCTTTGGCACAGGAAGGATGGGTGGACAGGAATTTGTTTGCTAAACATGTGTACATTTGTATGTCGTAATTGGACAGTAAAATCATTGCTGAGGGATTCGTACCATTAACCGGTTGTGAAGCTGTTGCATGATAACCCTCTAGTGACGGACTGTGATTGGTTTGAGTTTCTGTAATGTCGAAGCTACTTAGATCAGGCAAGACTGAGTGATTTGTAGCACCTGTACACACCCTCTTTGTGTGTATATTCTCTACAGTGGTGTTTCCAAAAACTGGGGGCAGCACAAACCCTGGGAGGGGGTGCAGAGTTATAATTAACGGGTGTAAAGTCAGCTAATTGTTATAGGGCTGCACTGAAATTGTAGCCAAAATATGAACGGGAAATGTACATTATGCTGCACCGCACCACCCAGCAGTGTTCATCACACAGGTTTTGCTCTCCTGCTAGCCGTCGTCCTTGCACGGTGTGACGCACTCCTTAATATTCCACTCTATAAATGTGCGTTCCTTTAAAGTGCTTATATGATCTATACGAACGCTATACTTGTGTTCTCCTCATGGCCAACAAAAAAGCTAAGCCCGCTCACATAACACACGGTGACAGGAAATGTCTAGAATAGTTGTTCCTGTTTGTAATAGTGCTGTTGAAAACAATAAATACTAAAATACATTGTAGAAGCTGCAGGGCTGCAGGCTTTACTTCTTCTTTAAAAGTGATTTGCTGTTGTTTTTTCAGCAAGTCTTCAACTCTGTGTTACAAACCTTCTTTGACAGGCTGGAAAACAAAATACATCGACTTCTTAGAAAATACATTTTGAACACAGTCTTGGGTAATACAAATACCCAGAAAAGCCAGCAATGACATTTTCACTTTTTTACACTGTATTTTAGCCAGCTCAATAGTTTTACTGCTAGTTCTCTGCTAGCGCTTAGCTGTTGCACATCAATACAGCCTCACAAGCGATCGATAACATTTTTTCCTCACCGTGGCCTCATAAACCTCAAGTCAAACAAAACCTGAAATATCTGCTGGCTCAACACAAAATCTAACAAGGAGTGATTTTCTATGGATCATTTGCGTGTGACCTTAAATGTAAAGTGAAACACAGTTCAGTCACATATAGTGAAACCCAGAAATTTTCTTATTTTCAAAGAAGCCTAATATGAATGATAATAAGTAAAAACCTGAATCTGTCAGCTAAAGCGTTTGTTTATGGTTTATGACTAGACACAGACAGACTAGCCTGTGCTTCCTTTTATTACCTTATTTATATTTAAACGATTATTTTTAGATTACAAATTTGTTTATTTTTCAATTTTATATTGTTTAGTTTAAGGCAATAATAATTAAAAAAAAAATGACTGGTTTTCACAAACTTTTCTCAGTGGTATTTTTACTCCTGCCCACCTGATGAACTAGCATGATTGAGTTCTTCAGTAAGTCACCCTGATTAGCATTGGCTAAGTGCGGTCACAGTTTAGCATCAACAGTATATTCAATATCCAACACTGCAGTAATTCGATTTTAAGTCAAGGTTTACTTTAGTCTATTAGTGAGTATTTACACATACTTAGAAGGTTTTTTATTAAGAATTTTATAGAAAAAGAGCATTTTTATGCCTGCCAAACGACTTATCACAAGTTATCAAATATCAGAGCAAACCTTTTGTCAGGACTGTTTACGTATCCTATATAGCACGTTGACGAGTGTGTGAATTAAATTGTCTTTTAATGTAGACACAGAACATAATTTTATTTTCTCCAAAAAAAGACCACAGTAGCTGTAGAATAACTACTTTAGAGATTTTCTAAAATGTTTCTGGCTGGCTTTAACACCGATCAGCGTTTTGATGCATCACATCTTAAGGCTTCTAACCTTTAAAAGAGCATTTTTATTGCATGTTTCTTCATTGTCTTCTCTGTGCTCATAGTTTTTTCTATTTTTTCCTCTTTCTTTAACCCAATAGGTGGTCTTGAGGATATGTCCGTGGCCCGCCGCCTTCCTAAAGCGTACAGCACCGGCTTTGTGGGCTGTGTGAAAGACGTGATGGTAGACGGAGTGGACTTGCATTTAGTTGAGGACGCCTTAAACAGCCCCAAAATATTACACTGTTCAGCCAAATAACCTGGCACCACCTTCCTCCCAACACCATGTCTACTGCTGTAATTATTTTCTATTTTTGTATACTTTTCATTGCTTTTTATATTGAAAAAAAAAAGATGGCATTGTTTTGAGTTTGGTTCGTTTTCATTTTATATATATATATATATATATATATATATATATATATATATATATATATATATATATATCTAATATATAGTAGTCTATTCGGCACCTCTGTTCAGCCACTGTATTTTTTTTTTCTTCCAAATTGCAGTTACATGGTGTCACAATACAAAAATGATCATGTATTATATTCACGTTGTTGTTCTTAGAACAACTACAGAAAAAAACAAATTGATCTTGCTCGTTACTTGAAACAGTGAATAAGGTTAGGTGCTGTTGGTCTTCTATTGACTGCCTTCTCTGGGTGCCATAATTTCCCGCATTCTAGAACACCACATACATTCCACTGAGCCACCGCTGCGGATCTTATCCAGCAGCGTTTTCTGAACAAATCGATTTTTATTGTTGTTATTTTTGGCTTTATCACCAATGAACTTTCACTGTTGATTTAGATAAACAAGTGGACGAGCTCTTTTAGACCAGTAATCAGGTCTAGCCACATTTCCGTTCATCTTTTTAAGCTTTTTGCTCGTCTAAAAAGAAAAAAAAAAAAAAAAAAAAAAAAAAAATTCATCAACCTCTAAAATATTTCTAACAAGTTACTGACATGTGAGATGTTAGTAATAGAACAACAATACACGAGACTGTGAAAAGGAGGGAAAAAAGATCTTTTCCATCACAAGCATCCGTCTCCTGTGTTGTGCGCCGGATCAGATCACCTGCTGCATGCAGCCTTTTACACGTCACGTTCGATGATTTGGGTTTAAATTGCGGATGTCAGATTGCAGCAAAATGTATATTATTGGAGCTGGTTGATTATTTTTGTGTACATTTTGATGAGTGAAACAACGGATGTGGTTTTCTATGCGTGAATCTATCATGCTGTAAAAACAAACAGTGATTGCTACACTAGTGTCTGCCACGAGGAGGCGCCGTAGCACAAGGAGCCGAAAAGGGAGCAGCAGGAAACTCTGGTATATGCCTGGATTTTTCTTTTTTTTTTTTTTTTCATGAGGATTATATTTTTGAATGATTATAGTCAACACCTGCATCAGAATTATGGGATGACGAGACTCCTGTGGGTTTTTTTTAATGGGGTCCTGAAACGGAACGTATTAAAAACAATAAACTATCAAATAAAAATAGTAATAATAATATTATTATTATTAATAATGATGATGATGATAATAATATTAATGCATGGGTTTTGTTTTATGAAAAGGATTTTTCTCATTTGTTTGATTGACAACAAATGGGATGCGATTGTTTGTACTGCGGACCTGAACATTGTAAGAAATATTTTTAGTTTCAGTCCAAAACGATATAAAAAAAAAAGGAAAGTCTGTTCAGAGTAAAATATTATGGGATTTTTTTTGTGGAAAGAAATTTATTTTTTGTCTTTCTTTTTTTTTTTTTTTAAAGCAGTAAGACAGCCGAAATCAGTTTATATAACCCGATCACTATGTAAATGAATAATGTGCATCTGTGGATTTTTTTTTCATGATTTTCTTTAGTATTATACACTGGAATCAGTTATAACTCATCTGTCCATTTTACATATCCCGTTCCTGCTGTTTGGAGGCAGAAAACATCATACAATACTATATATATATATATATCGTATATATACAGGAAGGGGTTTTCTAGTGTTACCAACCAACAAACCCATCCCAGTATTTCTGCATCAGCCAAACATCTGTCCTCTGTTACATTGTCTATGTTGGTTTATTGCTATTGTTTCCTCTTCATTCAATTTTACTTCTTTTTGTTTTAAAAAAAAAAACAAAAAAACATTGGCTGTGTAACAAACGGGACCTCCTGCATGCTTGGAGGACGCTAAAAAGGACAGAGTGCTGGGCTCATGAAGATGGAGCACACGCATGAACATCCACCGTCTGGATGGGAACTGTCTGAGAAATGCCTTAAACCCATCTTCCCTCACCGGTGACAGAGTCGGTCTACTCCATTCTCTCTCTCTCTCTCTCTCTCTCTCTGTCTCTCTCTGTCTTCAGCCTCTATATTAGCCACATCACCACATCCTGTAAATGAACTCATAGATATTAATATTTGTATTAATACTGTTTATGAGAATATCCCAGAATGCCTCAAACAGAAAAAAATGAATTGATGTTCTGGACTCTACAGATAGAATATTTACTGTTTAAATGCTATTTTCAATATCTATTTATGTCTCGGAGTGATTTCCTTTACTGGCTTTTGTAAGTGACTGTTCGGATTCGGATATTCCTGGAGGAGGACGGTTCTGAGTGTGAGAGCGGCATGACATTCCCATTACTAACTTTATTACTTGTGTCTTGTGTTCCCACCTCCATGAAATAAAGTGTAAAACAAACCCATCTGCCTTCGTGAAGAGTTTGTGTCAATACGGGTGAAAAAATGCTGATTTGATAGAGCAAAAGTTAAAAGTCAACGGAAAATTACAAAAGTTGTGTATGGAGATATCTATTTTTCCAGCAACCCTGGTCTTCAACAACTGAGCGCCGTAACCATTTGAGCCACCACTGCCCCACGTGCTTTAAAATGTGTGTGTGCTGTGTTGAAGTTTACATTTCTGACATTCGGTAGATGCTTTTATCCAAAGAATTATCTCATTTTATCCAACTGAGCAGTAGAGCGTTAAGGGTCTTGCTCAGGGACCCAGCAGTGCTAGCTTAGTGGTGCTGGGAATTGAACCCATGTTTTTTTAATCTGTAGTCTAGCACTTTTAACCACCGAGATACCCACTTCACAGAGGGACAACAGTCAACAGTAGTGAAGTAAATTAGGATGTTTATTAGGGAAAAAACGAATTCTTTCTTACTCAACATTTTCATCCAGTTTTGTAAATGTAATAATTTGGTATAGTGGTTAAGGTGTTAAACTGATACAAGAAAGACCTGGGTTCAATTCCCAGCACCACCATGCCACCACTGTGGGCCCCTAAGCAAAGCCCTTAACTGCCAAATGCTGTAAATGTAATGATTAAAATATTCCAGCATACGATAGGAAGTGTTTAGACAAAAAACTTTAGACTCAGACGTGCTGATCTACCAGAGGACTGCCATGACTGTGGTGGAAGCAAAATAAACATAAAACTGAAGGCTAACAGCAGGAATCCCCAAGCTTTTTCTGTGAGGGCCACGTAATTATTTCTTTTTTTTAACAGGGGACGATTCGGTCTGTAACACCAAATGGCACAGGACAGACTGACCACCAATAATACAGTGGTGATTTTATTATGATTTTAAATTAATTAATATTCAATTTTATTTTATTTTATTTGTATAGTGCAGCTTTTTTTCAATGGTTATTGTCTTAAAGCAGCTCAAGAGGGAACCCATCCTCATTTGGGTGACACCGCATGTTTGTTAGTTACAGCTTATGGTAATGGTGATCAAATGTAATGTAAACTCTAGTCTTGGGTCAGTGGAGCAGAGTGAGTCCTAGTCTACCCTCGAAGCTCCTTGAATTTGGGGAAAGGGGTGGGAAACTGGTCACTTGTACCTCATAAAGAGAGAGAGAGAGAGAGAGAGAGAGAGTAAGAGTTAAAGACATAGTTGGGGTCTCCAGCAACACATCCTCATTTGGATAATAAACATTTTGCCCTCTTATGCTAGATTAGTTGATTATTGACCGTACAGACGCTCATTTCTTTTTGCAAGATATATAATCTATAAAAAGATGACAGAAGAGACAAACAGCCATTTCCTGAATAAATCAACTTTAAATCAACTTTTCTCATGTATAACTATTTAATCATTTTATTGGATCTGAATGTTCTTGCCAGCTGGCATGCTGTTCATCACTATAGAACGTTATGTTGAATGTAGCGTTGTATTGGTTTGTGGAACTACCAAATAATTAATCTATCTTAATAAATAAAAGTCATTTGAGTTTGGAAGCCGACCTTTATTATTATCGAATATAGATCTGATATGAGAACAATATATATTTAAATGTACATTATTAAAATAGGTCTCCGGCATAGTTCAGAAAGCTGGGGGCAATTAAAAAGTGGTAGAAATAAAGTGTTGCAGCATCGATCTCATGATAGACATGAATTCCTGTTTGGCCACTATCAGAAGGCTGTCGAGTTGCATTGTGGGTAATGTTGGGAAAAAAAAATGTTTGGTAATGAAAATAGGCCAAAGTGCTAATGCCAAAAAGGCAATCAATATTTCGTACGATATAAATAACATAAACTGTTAAAAACGGGTCGATTTTTCTTTAAATTATTCACAGCATCTAATAATAAAAGTATTTTTATGGATGAGGAGGATCAACATTATATCCAGTTATAATTTTGTATAATTTTCTTCTTTCATGAAGAATAACACATCTACTGTGTTCTAAACTGTCATGAACAGAAAGAATTTTTCACTCAGTATTAATAAATCCTAAATCCGTGTCTGAATCTTTCCATCCTTCTGAACAAAATGCAATCTAGCCAGGGGTTGCCTGAACACACTCAACCACCAAATCCTATCAAAGAGCCGAGTCATGTGACAGCTGATGGAAAAATCCATTTGATTCTGCTGGATGGGAAATAGGGATGAAATGATTCGTCTTTGGATGAGTAAAGACCCTCTGTGTGTTTTTTGGGCTCTTGCTGGTGTAATAAAGGGGCCTTTTAGACCTCGTAACAAGGCTTCAGCTGTCTGGGCCCGTCAGCGCCTCTGTGGCTCCCATTGTTTTTGTCCAAGAGGGGTTTTTTTTAGTGTAGGCTCCTCAGGCGGTGAAGTCACAGACACATCCCGGATAGGGTCTGGCCTTTCTCCTGCAATGCCCAAGCATTCCTCACTGTCCCCATAAAGCAAACTGAGGAAGGGCTGAGAGACATTCAGCACGGAGAGTGATCAGGTTACAATGTTTTACAGAAAATACACTGCAGTAAACTCCGTATATTGTGCAGGACACTAAGGTCTGAACTTCAGTAGTTTCACTAGATTGTCCAATAGTCTGTCCAAAGTGTCTTATTTTAACCAACATGTTATTTGGAATAACAAATTTAAGACTTTGACATATTAGGAAGGGTTGTATGCACAATTTTTTTTTATCAATAACTACTGTGGTACTGTGGCTGATGTTTCTGGGAACTTTTACCTTGCTTTTATGAAGTAATTCAAAAGTTTCACTACATAATACACTTTAAATAGGGCAATTTGTAACCTACTATATTTCCCAAGAACGTTCCCAACACGGACTAACACACGCGTTCGCCTGCAATTAATCTCATATCACCTGTTGCATCATCCACAAACAAATTAAAATTCCATAGTAGACTTTCTCATAATGTGGACCTCAGTAATATTTCCCTCCTACAGGTAGTCTTGTTTCTGACTTCCTTTGTCTTCATCGTAGTCTGCGGGTTCGTCGTGTTAGCATTGACGTACGATTGCCTGCTAAAGACACCACAGTAGAATAGTAACTGACAATATATTTGCATTGGCATCTCACCAATCCAAACAGCAGCAAGTCAGATCCTATCAGTTCCACACAGACACGGTGAGAACGATCCGTAGATGAGAGCCTGGTGTACTAGACAATTGCTAAACCCCGTCCCACAGGCAGATTAATGTTCGGTGACGCCAGCAAAGCTGTGGCATCAGTGCAAATCTTACAGACAGCAGTCTGTGCCCACAGCTGTCACCTCTTAACCACGCTGATGATGGATCTAAGCTTTATATCCTATTCTTACACACTGACTTGACCCACTGTGCTGAGGAGCGTATCTTTGAGCTTGTTCTAACATGCAGCAGCACTGCATTACAGCATTTACAGCATAGCATTACAGCATTACATTACAGCACGGAATAACAGCACAGCATTACAGCACGGAATAACAGCACAGCATTACAGCTCTATATGGATGGAAGTAATTATATGGAAAATGGTTACCACTCTGTGTGGAACTCAGCACAGTGATGAAATATTTTACTTTAGCCTTAAACATGTTCTGAGGGTAATCGCCGTAAAAATACAGAATGTAGTATAGTATTTTGATTAGTCTGGTCTTATTCTTGTTCTTTATTCATGCTATTCAGACTTACAGAAAAGGGGAAGTTCAATGGTTCAGGTGTTTAAATTGCTGATTGGAAGATCATAAGTTCTCAGCACCACCAAGCTGCAACAGCCCTCGATCAAGGCCCTGATCCGTCAACTTCTTATTTAGACAAATAAAATAAATGTCAGTTACTTTAAACCAGGGCGTCTGCCATATCCCCAACATGTAAATCTAAAATAAATCTAATACCCCCAAACCCTAACCCTACAACTGATCTCTCCACCTAACCCTGAAATCCTGAAATGAATAAATGCGCCTTAAACTAACCCTAACAATAAATCCACAACTGACCTAACCCTGAGCTACCAAAACTACCCCCGGAATGACCTTAACCTTTTTGAATTCAAGGTAATTCAATTTTATTTGCATAGCACTTTGGACAATAGACATTGTCTCAAAGCAGCTTTACAGAAAACAAAATTCTCAGAATTACTAATGTAAAAATTAAGTTCATTGTACCCAGTGAGCAACCATGATAGGAAACCATTTTCTGAGATGATTTTAGGAAGAAACCATGAGAGAAACCAGACTTATGGGGAAACCCATCCTCATCTGAGTGACAGCAGAGTGTGTGATTATTAATAATGTCCCGTATACATATATATCCAATATGATATATAGTTAATAGTTAAGGCTCTGGGTTGTTGATCAGAGGGTCAGGGTTCAATGCCCTTCAAGGCCTCTAACACTTAGTGTGCCAGGCATGCTGTATCATGGCTGACCCTGTGTTCTGACCCAAATTTTCTAAGCTTGGAAATGAAAAAATGCTATGCAGTAAAAAATAAAGTTGTATCTACTTACTTTATACCCTGACCAACACCAAAAATGTAACCTTAAACTAGCCTTACCCTGGCCAACCCCCGAATTTAACCCTAAACTAACTATACCCTGACTAACCCCCCCCAAATCTAACCATAACCCAACTATATACCCTGACCAACCCCAAATCTAAACCTAAACTAACCGTACCCTGACCAACCTCCAAGTTCAATTCTTAACTAATCGTTCCTTGACCAACCCCCAAATCTAAACCTAAACTAACTGTACCCTGACCAACCCCAAATCTAAGCTTAAACTAACTAACTGACCAACTAACTACAACACTGACCAACCCCTAAATTTAACCCTAAACAAACTACACTGACCAACCCCTAAATTTAACCCTAAACTAACTGGAACCTGCCAAACCCTCAAATTTACCCCTAAACTACCTACACCGACCAACCCCCAAATTTTAACCCTAAACTAACTGTACCCTGACCAACCCCAAATCTAACCCTAAACTAACTACACTGACCAACCCCTAAAGTTAACCCTAAACAAACTACACTGACCAACCCCCAAATTTAACCCTAAACTAACTGTACCCTGCCAAACCCTCAAATTTACCCCTAAACTACCTACACCGACCAACCCCCAAATTTAACCCCTAAACTAACTGTACCCTGACCAACCCCAAATCTAAGCTTAAACTAAACCGTACCCTGCCAAACCCTCAAATTTACCCCTAAAACTACATACACCGACCAACCCCCAAATTTAAACCCTAAACTAACTGTACCCTGACCAACCCCAAATCTAAGATTAAACTAACCGTACCCTGACAAACCTCAACTATAAACCCTGAACTAACCGTACCCTGACCAACCCTAAATCCGACCCTAAACTTACTGAACCCTGACCAATCATCCCCAAATATATACTATACAGTGAGGAGGAGGAAGTTGAAGTTAAGTAAACATAGTAATAGTTTTGAGTGCATTATACAGATAAACTTAAAAATTTAGGTACAGCCTACACAAGCGTAGGAGCCGCTAAAGGGGGAGGGGAATTTACGCACTTTGGGGGCCCCAAAGATCTGTTATATTAGCATATATTAGTGCTAACGTAACAGATCTCTGGGGCCCCCAAAGGTGGGCCTAAAATTGACTCAATTTATAGAGTGAACAAATGAACACACTAAATTGAGTTAATCTAATTTATTATTATGGGTTTTATTACCTGACCCTTATTGTGACCCGACCCTAGTTAACCTCGAGCCCTAATATTTAGTACAAGTTTGCAGTCCGACCCGTGACCTGTTAGGTAATCCAGAATGTGTTTATTGGTCTAGTCTAGTCTAGTGCTATAGGTTACCTGAGACAGTGCACGACTATCACCTACTAGTCTGTAGAGTTAGCTAGTGTAGTGCGCGGATTGGGACGCAGCCTGTGTGTCAAAGCGCATCGCGAGCCAGAGGCGGAGAGTGCCGGTTGTCACGCGCTTGCGCTCCCTATCGGCACAGCACAGCACACTGAGCACAGTGAGAGACGCGCGCGGGAAGACTCGCTACACAAGCTCGCGCTTCTCGTCGCTTCACACCGGGGCTTTATCAATCAGGCAGCCGCCATGACGTCCCGGAGGTAAGATAACGAGCAGCACGCGGGATTGAGCCGGCGTTCGGCGCCTTTCTGTCAGGGCCGTTAACCGCTGCACAGGCGGCTGTTTCCTGGACGCGAATTATAGCGCCGCTTGGTGCTGTTCTGTGTTCAGAGGAGACAGGACGAGTCAATAAATGTCTTTAACCGTGTAGAAATATATCGGATCAGTAATAATGTCAATAATGGCGGATGAGGTTATTTTGTTTATTTATTCGCAGAATGAATGTCTGTGTGGACTGAAGTGAAGACAAAATATCAGTACAAATAAAAATCGAGGTTGTCCCAAAAACCGATAAATAGATAAATAAATAAACACATAAAAGTTAATAAATTTCTCTAAATAATTTAAAATAGCATTTTGTCTATATGAGTCGAAATATCGTCAGTATCAATCTATTTTTATTGCTAAGGACAATATAACCGACTGACAGAATCATTATAGCTTTTATAAACCTTCTGGAATGTAATTATATGTTTCCATCTACTAATTTGCATCTTTAATTTTGAATAAATTGAAGGTAAATTATTGGCCTACCTTTTAATACTCCTGGCTACCAATTTATGTTCTGAGAACATTTTTGAAACGTTTCTGTTTTGGTTTTGGGTTTTTGGTTTAATAATGTTTGATTTTTTTAACGTTGGCTAAATGTTATTTTATGGTTTTGTCATTAAAACATTTTTTCTAAACCTTTTAAAAACATTCAAGTGCGAAGAACGTTATAAGGATGTTCCGAGAACATTCTCTCAACACCGCAAAAATATATTAACACGATTATGAAATATATATAACATGATTATGAACATTATTATAATTAATTTAAAGCTTATAATGTGACATTTATTTCTTTTCCAGGCTGCTTTTCTATAAATAATAAAAAGAGGTAGAAAAGGTCGGCCTTCCGGGGTCATTTATAAGTGTTGATTCGGAGACGAGTGCATGTTATTAATGGTGTTTGGTTGATGGTGTAAATACACCCAGATAAACAGGTCTACAGGCTGCCGGAGTCCCAGGGGCAGTGTGTGTTTGGACAGGTGTTCTGCCTTGGTCTTAAGTAAACAGTAGGACAGTAGCGCAGTAACACACTCTCCACGGGACAAACCAGCTCTGTGTCCACACACTTCGACTCCGTTTAGTAAAGAACACCTGCAGTGTGGGATAGAGTTTGTGTGCTTAGAAAGCAGCAAAGCTTCAGCAAATCGAATGAATCAAATAAAGAGTAGAATGAATCATTTATAAAAACGGAAAGTGATCTAGCGCATGTGAGTCCCAGTACTAATAACAATAGTAAAACATGTTGAATGCGTCATAAGCGCCTAACTAATGATTGTTATCATTAAATGTCATAGCTGCTGATTCCCGATTGGTCTGTATTAATTCTATAAAAGTGCGACCCTGACAAGACTGCTAGCTAAGACAAAATACTAATTGTGCAATCTTTTTAATGAGTATAGTAATTCTAGTGACTAGGGCTGAAATGATTCGTTAATGTTATTAACAACGTAGACAATTAAAATCGTAAGTCATATGAAAAGGTCGTAGGTCGCTTTAAACCGAACACGGCGTCCCAGTTCAAAACCAAACGAGAAAAGGGCCGAGGCGGAGGGAAAGGGGAAAAAAGGTTTAAAAAACTTGTGGTGTTGAGAGAACGAGAAAAAGTAATGATTTCATAGCATGTTATGTAAGGGCCTGCAATAGCATGGTTTAACCAGGGTGGTGCTGTAGTGCAAGACTGCATATGTGTCTTAGGTGAATTTGATCGAGTATAAACAAAGTTGAACCGTGGACAGCTTTGACAAAACTGTCATGTTATTAAAAAAAAAAACAGATATACATTCGCCTTTGGAAATAATTGCAGCGCTATTTAAATACACTTTTAGAAGCTGCAGTGATTTGCTTGTTTTATTTATCAGTTACCGCAAGCGTAACTCGAAACTGTAACCATTTGCATGAGATGAAATTATTGCAGATTAATCGTTCAAATAATTATTGATTAATCAACTATCACAATAATAAATTGTTACAGCACAAGACTTACACAGTGGATTTATTATAAGCAGATTAGACTGTAAATGTGTGTAGCAATTGACATAAAGGTAAAGTTTTCTAATAGAAAGGAGTTTCTAGTGTCAGAACTAGATTTCGAAGTGTAGTTTTTTTCAAATGGGAACATTATAAAATTGTGGCTTGAAAAGCTATTACCATTAAGTGATAACAGGGCCAAACATTCAATTTAAGTACAAGTGGATAATAACATGTATTTATCACTGTCTAATAGTTAAATAAATTAGTTTACCGGAAATAATGCACTTTAGAAACAATCAGCTTTGAGGAGGTAACAGCGTAATAGAGCATGTTCTGAAAAAAAATATTATTTTATACAGCGAATACCTTTGTTTTTAATGGTCTAAACGAATTTGAAGTACACCGTGTCAGGAACACTAAGCTGCAGACTAGTTAGTACTGATACAACTAGGGCTGCACGATATTAGAAAAACTTTACATTGCGATATTTTGTCTGAGATGATATATTGCAGTTTTAAAACAAATCATCAGATAATTTGAATAATTGTTATTATTTTAGAATGACTGTGGTGATTTTGTACAGGGGTACATCTGCGTATAAAATATAACGCGCAAATTAAAATCATAGATGAATACAATAGAACGAAGATGCAAATGAAATAAACAGTGATTTATGTTTTTCTGGAGATTCCGATACAGAAATTGAATAATTAAATGCGATTGTATAAATCAAGTACAATTAATCTTAAAGCTACAAAATTGGTTGATTGTTACTTTTGCCTGAATGCTTTAAACTTGTTCAGAAAACCTTAAAACAATGTCCAAATGATAAACTTTCGATAAAGTTTGCAATAAATCCACAAATCACATGCGTTCTAAACTGTGATACAGTCAGACTACATTAAACATCCTGTAATGGGACTATTGCAGATACACACATTGCGATGATGATGCTGAAACGATATATTGTGCAGCTCTAGATAAAAGTGTTGTTAAGTTAAAGTATCGATGTAGAAAAGACATAACGTTTTTTGTTAATGAGCTTTGGTAAACCGTAGATTATTCAATACATTTAGTTCAAAATATTCGTTTAGTGTTAGGATTTTTCGTACTTATACCAAAAAATTTGCGTTCAACTAACGGCTGTACATACTTCATCGATTCTCTCTTTCAGATAAATCAATAATAAGTAGAAACTTTACATTAAGTTTTCATTCCTTAGCCTGTGATCCTGAGTCTTAAACGCATTACTGACAGAATCCCAAATCAATATTCACTTCATCTAAGACGTACTTTTACAAGGCAGGAAGTTGGAGGTCGAAACATTTTCATATCAGCCTTTTAAATATAGAGGGAGGAGGGCGTGTGTGTGTGTGTGTGTGTGTGTGAGTTACTTTTTGAGTGTGTTCCAGTCAGAGCTCTGACACATGAGTTAGTGTTGCCCTCGACTTCCAGCCTTTGTCTAGTTCCACCTTTTCTTTCCCCATCACAGCGCAGGTTATACTGATGTGAGTTTCTGGTTACTAGGACCGTCAAAATATTTACTCGTTAATTAAAATTATAACCAGTTCGACTTTAGAATTGCCCTCAAGTGTTGAGAAACTGTCTATCAATCCATGAAGCAAGAATTCCTTTGGTTTTAGCAGCTAGAAACTGTTGTTCTTTCGCAAGTCTCACTTTCCTGTGTCTAAAAACCTTTGGGTACCTCCATTTTTTTTTAAAGTGAGACACCTTTCAAGACCATTTAAAACCATTTCCTTGAGGAAAAAAATTCCCTTTCAATGATTTCTACCTTTGGCAGACATCCTTATCCAGAGCGCCTTACATTTACCTTATTTATACAGCTGAGCGATTAGGGACCTTGCTAAGGGGCCCCGCAGTGGCAGGTGATCCTGGGAATCAATTATCAACCCAGATCTTTAAATTATCAGTCCAACGCCTTAAACACTGAACTACCACTTCCGCCCCTATACAAGTCACCATGTTAATCAGTACTGAGCTCATGTACTCATACTCGTAAGGAAACTAACTAAAATCTGTTGACTTTTAACACAATAATTTTCAGATTTCTGGATTTTCTACACTGTACAGTAGGTCGGAATGCTGTTCGTTTTATTATAGAAACTTATGTACAAAAGTGTTTCAGGTCCCTATCAATGAATAAAAAGGTGGCTTGGTAGTCTCACAGCAAGAAGGCCCAGGTTTGTATCCCTGGCAAAAAATATGCACTTATAATAAGAACATCCCAAATCCTAAAAAAAAAAAAAATTTCGTTCCTTGTACTGGGTCTTTAAATAATAGTATCGGTGCATCCCTAGTTACTATAATGTCTGTAATGTAACTAGTCGGGGCTGCTGTTGTACAACAATAATCAACACGTTCTGACCAATCAGAAACAAGAACTCAGCAGAATGATTTCGGATAAAGCTCATTTGAAACAAGGAAGTTTTGAGTTGGCGATAAGATAAATCCAAACATTTCCTCTTCATGTCAGATAGAAGCGCGTGTGTGTGTGTGTGTGTGTGTTGTGTGCGCGCCCAGTATCCTCATGCGATTTGAATACATTTGCCAATGCTGACCATGACACCTGGATGCTTTAGTGCTGAGGTTTTGTTTCTGTTCTGTTTTTTTTTTTTTTTTTTGATAGCTGGCGAACTAGGAAACCTGCCAATATTCAGTAGAGATAACATCTCTGAGGTTCTCTGGAATCCAATTTATACTGGTTTTTAAGAGTAGCTTTCATAAATAGGTGTGTGAACAATATAACAATACAACGATATCCATTTTTTTTTGGTAAGTTTATGTTCAGTATGTGGTGTGTGTGTTTGTATGTGTGTGTTTGGTTGGGATGGGGTTGCACAGCGAAGAGTGGATGATTCACAGGCTGGTGATAAACACTTACTATCACTTAAAATATATCCAAACCCACATAATCAAACCCGCTCATCTGGATGTCCAGCACAGCTCGTCTCTGGTTCCCATGTCCATCATTCAGTCCATTTAAAACGTTTGTTATCAGATTTGAGGAATGTGACTAAACTCCAGGATGTAACGCTTTATACAGTATGTCCTTTAAACACTTCTATTCCAGGACTTCAACAATATTTTTGATCTGGGAAAAGTGTTTTTACTCTGAAATGTCTCGCTGGGCAGCTTGTGTGCACTAACTAGAATGCTGTGCATGTTGTGTGTGTGTGTGTGGGTGTGTGTGTTAGCCCTGCATGCAGCAGCACGACCAGGGCTAAAAATATCAGTAACAGTAGCAGAATCCAGCCAGCATGTGAGTGTCTGTGATGAATATAGACTCGGGGAGCTTTGAAGGCGAGTAGGGGGCACTAAGAATAGCCCCGTTTTGTCACCAGGCCCCCCCTGTCTCTGTCTGTGATCAACCCGAGACATTATGTAAGACACACAGGGCTGTTTCTCCTGGCAGATCTTGCGCTCTCTTGCTGTCTCTCTCTCTCTCTTTCTTTTACTTTCTCTCTGTCTCTCTCTCTCTCTTTCTTTTACTTTCTCTCTGTCTCTCTCTCTCTCTCTCTCTCTCTCTCTCCTTTAGATTCTAATCCTTAATTATTTTATTTTCTTGTGTAATATAACTGCAATAAAAAAATGAATGATTAAGAAAATATAATAAAAAAGAACTTGTTGCAGACCAAAAAACTCTCTCCTCTCTCTCTCTCTCTCTCTCTCCCCATCTCTCTTTCTCCCACTCTCCTATCCCTCTCTCTCCTCTCTCTCTCTCTCTCTCTCTCTCTCTCTCTCTCTCTCTCTCTCTCTCTCTCTCTCTCTCTCTCTCTCTCTCAAGCTCTCTCTCTCTCTCTCTCTCTCCATCTCTCTCTCTCTCTCTCTCTCTCTCTCTCTCTCTCTACGCTCTCTCTCTCTATCTCTCGCTCTCTCTCTCTCTCACCATCTCCTCTCTCTCCTCTCTCTCTCTCTCTCTCTCTCTCTCTCTCTCTCTCTCTCTCTCTCTCTCTCTCTCTCTCTCTCTCTCCTCCCCATCTCACTCTTCTACTCCCTCTCTCTCTCTCTCTCTCTCACTCTCTCTCTCTCTCTCTCTCTTTTACTGTCTCTTTCTGTGTCTCTCTCCCTCTCTCTCATTCTCGCTCTTTCCCTCGCTTTCTTTCTTTCTTTCTTTCTTTCTTCTTTCTTTCTTTCTTTCTTTCTTTCTTTCTCAGCTCATTCCCTTTCCTAAGGACTTTTTTACCCACAATGCTTTGAATGTTTACATGCTTTATAAAGCCTGTTAGTTGCTTAAATCTATGCTGCTGTCTTGGCCTGGTTACAGAATCGAACAGCATTCAGACTAAAATTGAATTTATTCTCATTGCAGCACAAAACCAATAAAATGGTTATAACATCTGACCAGATGTGAAAATGGTAATGGTTTTACAGCATAACGAAATAAAAGATATAGGTATAGATGTATAGCGTTTGTGTATATATACAAAAAATAAAGTCTAGTGCAAATATATAAGGTGCAGGAGCAATAGTGCTGTATAGAATGAGGTATATAATATAAATGACATTATGTGTCTCATTATTAGCCCCAGGAGTGGAAACATGTTAATGAATCACTCGATAACGGCTCTGTAAATCGGCGCTTCGTGGCTGAGTGGCCATTTTCTGTCACAGAAGCATGTCAGGCTTGATTTTGTCTGGTTTGTAAAAGCTGCTACTCAAGTTACCACAGAAAGTAGTTTTCCCTGCACACGTCAGCCTTCTGCCCCACTGCACCACGGCTGCGTCCGCTTTGCTTGCGTGCAACCCTTACCGCTAGACGCTGTCTGTGCACGGTGCACTGGGTGGGATATAAGAAAAAAGAAGAAGACAAGCATACAACACAATCGCACCATATCGAGAGTGAAGATGAAGCGAGAAGGCGAGTGGGACTGATTGTAACGGCGAGCGATGGCCAGTTGCTTAGTGTGCTGTCTGACGCTTCTATCTGAGAGGCTCGAGGCTCATCCAAATCCCAGATTACCCCCTCTTTACCTCCTCTTCCTTCAGCAGCAGCACTGCCTCCCTTCCCTCCCTCCCTTTTCTTGTGTAACTGTACAGAGCGTGGATTAGTGAGCTGCCAGGCGAAGCAGGGGCTTCGGCCAAAATGGTGAGGTAGGACAATAGTGCGACTTTTACTGGGTGTCGGTTCTTATGTCTGGCATAGTGATGCAGAAATATGATGCTTTAAGCTGTGCATTGTTTGAATGATCTTAAACAGAAGACAAGCGAAGGTGTGTGTGTGTGTGATTCAGTGAAGAAGCCCTGAGCTGTTGTGTGTGTGTGGGTGTGGGGGGGGGTCGATGGTGGCAGAGGGGGAGGTGCAGGGTTACGTGAGAAGAAGGCGTGATAAAAGATGAGGATTATGATGATATTGATCTTGGAAAATAACGTTTTGTCCGAATGATGTCTTTTACCCGACATGTTTTTAAAATTGAATTAAGCTTTTAAAAAAAAGGTATAATGACTTGTTGATGCTGCCAGCTTTAAGAGTATCCTAACAAGTGACATTAGCGGTCCATTAATTATGTTTTAAAGTATAGTTTATTAACAAAAAACATATTCAACATTTGGTCTTAAACATTAGGACAACTTACTGAAATAAACACAACCCGATTCTATCACCTGAGCTAAAAGCTGTCTGTTTGGTGTAATAAATCGGTACCAGCTTGCAAAATCGCTAAAGTCCCGGGGCTATTGTGTCTTCCATTCTGGCTACCAAAATGTTTTCCCACTCTTTCCGTCAGGCTGTCTTATAGGGGAGGGAAAAATATATTTCAGTGATTTCGCATTCTATTACAAATCACACTGAATGTGATTTTTGCGCATCGGTGGAGTCGCCTTTAATAAGTGGGGATTACAGTCACATTTGAATGCACTATCGTGTTTTACTTTGTTTCGTGCCATTTCCTCCAACATGTGACCGGTTGAAAGCTCAGACCTATGAGCAGTGGGGAGAATTGCGAAAATCACATGGATGTTTAGTTAGAGGCAAATATTTATGTTGAATATTGTAATTTGATTATTTTACAGATCTAAGATTGTTTTTTGTTTTCTGAAAATGTTTTCATTGATTTTTTATCTTCTTCTTTGCAATATTCTTCATTAAAAATAATGTCTATTTTTATTCTGGCTACTTCAGTTAATTTTAAGCTAGCAAAAACAGGAAGAGTTCCCGTCCGAAAGGCTACCAGAAATGTAAAAAGTTTGGTCATGTGACCGATGAGTCGAGTGCAGTGGCCTTGTTTTAGCACAGACGTCACGAATCGCATTCTGATCTTAGTTTCTGCTACATTCGTAGATTTTTATCGACATATAAAATGTGCCTGTACGTCGTATTTTACTGACTTCAGTTTTTGGATCCTTTATGATGATTTCATTGGAATTTTACGGATTAATTTTTTATAGGTGAGGTTTTTTTTACAGCTTTGTGAACGTATGTTTGACCGTTTAATAAAGAGACTAATTGTACCCGCTGTGTTTATTGTATCCTGTACAACACAACAATTTTGACCTTAAGGGGTTTTAACCCATATCAAGTAAAATTATCTAGAACTTATCATCGATATCTACATAAAGTTTATCGCAATTTGATATGATATGGTTTATGGTGTTTATGATATTGTTTCTATTTGCATGCAAAATAAGAGACCCTACACATTTAGATAAAGTCTACAACATGCTGCTGTTGCGTTGTTTTACCCTCTAATAATTGTACAAAAACATTGCATGAAGTGCGTTTAAAAAAACATGTTCTTTAGATTTAAGGTCACTAGTTTCCTTCTTTTATGACTCACAGGCGTAATGACGTTCTATGCACTATGACCCCCAGTTCACTTGCAAGTAGGGACGTCCCAAACCAGGCGTGTCTTCTATTTATTCTTGTATCTTTTTTTTTTTTTATTATGGCATTCTGTTTGTTCTATGAGGTAAACTGGGGTGCAAAAGAATGACAGCACAGCGTGTGAGATATATTCTGGTGGAACGGATTCTCTGGCAGGTCTATGAAGAATAATATTGCTTGGTTTGGGTAATAGTTGTTGTGTAAGAGTAATAAGACACACCAGGGCATTAGGTTGGTAAATCATCAGCTCCCCAGTGACTCGGTTAGTGTCAAAGAATGTTCTAGGTAATGATTTTCATCAGCGTTTAAATCGTTTCTTATGGGGTTTAGTCTCACACATAGAATTGGTCTTCATTTTATAGCAATATTAGACATGTCTCTGGCATGACTGTCTTCCTCTTTCTTCTTCTTCTTGATGTATTTATTCTATCTAAAATGCATCCTTGTTATTTGATCTCGATTCATTACTTTGGCTATTTACATTTACATTTCTGGAGAGCGACTTACATTTATCTTGTTGGGGTTTTTTTAATTGAAATAATTAGTTAAGGGTGAAGGGCCGTGCTCGGGGGTCCAGCTGTACCAGCTCAGTATTGCTAGGATTTGAAACCATGCTCTTCGGATCAGCAATACTTTAAAACCTTTACTACTGAGCTACCACTTGTTTTAGTAAACCGTTTAGCTTAGATTCTCGTCACATTTCGAGTTATTTGGTCTCTTAAGGACTGAAGTCCATATATATTAAAGGCTCAGTATCAGCATCGCACACGTCTTTTGGGGAAAAAAAGTTAGAACAGACTATAAACATAGAACAGAAATTTTCCGACGGAGACGTGAATACAAAGGCCAGTGGAAACATTCAGGCCGGTCCCTCTACTCATCGTTAAAACCCAGTGACTGCCACCATTCATGTGTGATTCACACTCTTGGCAAGAAAAAAATATCATCGCAAAGCATGTGATGTTCGAAATGTTTCAGAAGGTTGCATCATTGTTGCACATTCCAGTAAGTCGTTTGTCAGTTTTATTTTTCATAGTTAAAAAAAAATGGCTTTTTTAAAATCTACTGTAACCTTCTAAAACACAGCATTTCTCAACGCCACTGTATCTCATGCTCGGCTCTCTCTGGCACATGTTTTAAGAGATAATAAGTCAGGAAATTGCCAAATGGAAATTTTTTTTTGGTGTGTGTGTATGTGTGTGTGTGTGTGTGTGTGTGTGTGTGTGTGTGTGTGTTCTCACATTTCCAGGAAGTTGCTGTGTTGTGGCATGGTGTTCAATCTGATTATCAATATGAACAGATAAGAGTGGAACAGAGTGAAATATTCATGCTCATTTCCTCTGTGTTATAAGCTGCAGGCTTTATTTCTGCTAAGGAATCACAGGGTTGAAAAAAGAGCTATGATTCAAATTGAAAGGAAAAATATCCTTTTTTCAGGGCAGCACGGTGGCTTAGTGGTTAGCACACAAAGCGAAAGACTCGGGTTGCATGTTCTCCGCGCGCTTTCGTGGGTTTTACTCCGGATACTCCGGTTTCCTCCCACATGTCCAAAAACATGTGTGTTAGATTGATTGTTGATTATGGATTGTCCATGAGAGTGAGTGTGAGTGTGTGTGTGACCCTGTGATGGACTGGCGACCTGTCCAGGGTGTTCCCCCTCCTGCCTTTCGCCCTTTCAGAGACGGCTGTGATAGACTCCAGCAGATCCCTGTGGACCCGAATTAGGAAATAAGCGGGTATAGAAGATGAATGAATGAATATCATCTGTTCATAAACATGTGAGTCCCAGAGTATATGAATGAGTAAGAGAAGGACCTAAAAGTTTGTGTTATTTATTCATTTGTGTAAATGGATTATCTTATGCAAAATAAATTTACAAAAAATTACAAAATGATAATATTTATCAAAAAAATACTTACTGATACCTGTAGTTTATTCATTGTGGGATTATTTGTCTGGCTCTCAGGTTTGCTTGACATTTTCTTTTGTCCTGCAAGGGTTTGTTTCTGGGTCGGTTGCTAACGGTGCTAACGTTACTGCTGACAGCAAATTCTCCATGCTCACTTTTGTGTTTTTATTATCAGATATCTCTATCAGATTACACGTAGTATCTCGTGATATTTTTGCGTGATAAGGTTTGCAGTCTGCCAAGTGTGGGTTGTCACCATTAATTATGAAATATTTCGACACCGCAGAGTCTAACATTCCGTTGCTGCTGCAGGAGTTTCTGTGCACTAACGGTTCAGTGAGTAGTGAAAGTGTAAGTTTGTCCCTAATGAGCAAGCCGGCGGCGACTGTGGCAAGGAATAACTTTCTGAGATGAAGTAAGAAGAAACCTTGAGTGGAACCAGACTCAAGAGGGAACCCATCCTCACTTGGGTGGCACTGCATGTTTGTTAGTTACATCTTATGGTAATGTGATCAAATGTGATGTAAACTGTATCCTTGGGTCAGTGGAGCAGAGTAAGTTCTAGTCCATCCTTGAAGATGCTTGAATTTGAGAAAAGGGGCAGGAAACTGGTAGAGAGAGAGAGAGAGAGAGAGAGAGAGTGGGAGAGTAAAAGTTAAAGACGTAGTTGGGGGCATCAGCAAGACCTATTTAGCAGGTAAGATTTAGTTAACTACCTTTTTGAATACCTACGAAAAGGTAAACATTTCTTTTTTTTTTCAATTAAATGGAACTAAATCAGACCAAGCAGAATATGTAACAGGTGTCTATCAGGTACTTACACAACGTTACCGGTGAACGACACTGTGCACCGCTGTATTTTCAGACAAAACATAAAAGATTTGTTTTTACATGCAAAGTTTTTTCTAAGGTAAAAGACTTTGGCGGGAAATCGTATATCGTATGTTTCTCATGATCTCAGACAAATAAAGTAAACACTGATCATGGATGTGATAATGGTTTGGTTTTAACCTGTACGAGGAGAAAATCTTGTCAGTACTTTCTATCAGTCACTGCAAAGGTTCCTTACATGGGGAAGCAGACAAATTTACACTCTTAGGCTTCGTGCTGACTCGTTTTAAATATAAAAGTTTTCTATTAAAAATCTGGTTTTTAACTGTATGTGCTGTAATTGTTTGAAACAAACATTATATAACCCACACTTGGGTAATATTTCTTTATTTCATAATTTATTCACAGTTTAATTAAAAGTATTTTATTAAAGTATTTTTTTTTAAGAAAGAGAGAAAAGGGGAGAGAGAGAGAGAGAGAGAGAGAGATGGCCAATGTGGGTTGGGGGTTGTGACGGTTGCTACAGAATAACTGGTAACTTACAGTAAGGAAATAACATGTTACTCAAATTTTCCATTAAATAAACTATGTTAAGCTTTCAAAACCTGCTTTGTGATATTCGTTTAACCAGTAAATCAATTTGTGTGGGTCAGCTATTTATTTGTAGGCGTGTGTTCGTAGAGAAATGGATGACTGAAAAAAAAAATGGGATAAATTTCCTCTTGGGGATGACACCCCCATTTGTTTTCATTTTGCCGGTTCCGTCTATGCCAGATTACACGGCTCGCCTCCCTTTAGGCCCGTGCTCTCACCCCCTCTGCTCTCTAACCTCTCCTAATGCACCTCCTATTATTCCCTAATGGATCAGGGACCAAAAAACAATGACCTACTAAAGACCTAACAGAGAATTCACCTGTGATTTATCTATTTACTCCCCTGCTCCATGCCATAGTCAGGGGCACAAATCATCTGTTTTCTTCCCATCACCCCACTATCTTTTTTGCACTATAGAATATGGGTCTTAAACAGCTGACAGAACATAAGTTGGGTGTTTGATGCAAAAATTTGACTTTTCCATGTCAAATTTTTTATTATTATTACTATAACGTGCTTAAAGAGATCGGACTCTTACATTGTAAGTTAGGTATGTTTTAAAATCTTTTTATAGCACAGATTAGTTTTGATTTTTTACAGTATGAAATTTGTGAAGTCACATAAAAATTTAAAATGATGCTGGGACTGAAGAGCAGCTGTCATTTTATTTCGACTCATAAATCACAGCCACTTGGCTTAAAAAACAAGGAAGATAAATGACGACCAACAGGAATTAATGCATGTTTACTAAACGGCTGCTCATTTTCTCAACTTGTTGGTGTAAAATCTAGCCTAATAAATCGAGCTTTTTTTTTTTTTTTAACCAGAACCCAAACACCAGTTTAGCAAAGCTTTATTGGCTTGTTAAAGGGCAAATTGATTGCAGAGTTTTGTAGACTGCTAATAAAATCCCGACTTTGGTAATTTAAAAAACATGATCGAAATGTTCAGGAGAGAAATACAAACTTAAACCAAACGATAAGGTAATATATTTTTGCATAGTGGTAATAGAATTGTCTACTTTTCTATGTACCTCAGTATCTTTTATTTTATAGTTTAGTGTCATTTATTAGCATCTGTTAATGCTACCGTTGTCTTATACTCAGCACCCAACAGATGCTGCACAACAAACGAGTCGTTTTTTTGCAGTAATAGTTTTTCGAATGCCAGAATCTAGTAGATGATAGTTGCAGCAATAAAACGTCGCTTTAATTTAAAGAAAACACTGATCCTATTTGAGATAACCGGTAAAAGAGACCTGAAGTGAAGGCAATTTAATTAAAAACCTTGAAAATGCATAAAAGGAGTAAAATACCTGAAACTGCTAGCAAATGGATTCCTCAAACACACTTAAGGAAAACCACACACCACTTAGCCAGCCAATGACATTAACTCCGATTTTACTTTTATATCACAACCAAATTTATTATTAAACACAATTTATTTGATAGGGTTTTTTTTCCTCTGATGTTTTTTCCTTCAGCCTATGTGGCACTGCCAGAGATTGCCTTGTTAAAGATTAATAAGACTGTCGTGTGATCATTTTAGTGTTAGGAGTGGTGCAGATTTGGTCTGGTCACATACTGTGTGTGTGTGTGTGTGTGTGTGTGTGTGTGTGTGTGTATGTGTGTAGTCTGACTTATGCCCTGGTATTGATCGCTCTGGCCATGCAGGTGTCTGCCCTGAATGCTGTTGTGCACTGAGGCGTACAGACAGGGAAAAAGTAAAGAGAGAGAAAGAGGGAGCAAGAGAGCAAGAGAGAGAGAGAGAGAGAAAAAGAGAAAGAGAGAGTGAGAGAGAGAGAGTACCCAGGCTACTGTGGCTGATGCTGACATCCTGCTGCAATCCGGTTCTGTCAGCAGAAACAAGTGAAAACACAAAACCTCAGCTTCCTTCGGTATGTGCGTGTGTGTGTGTGTTTGAGACACAATCACAACCAAAAAAAAGGTGGATAAAAGGATTTAGGAATAAAACATGATGGAGCAGGAAAATAGAAGGTATAGAAAAATAATCGATGATGTGGGCTGACATATTGAAATGATGTGGTGTTTTTTAATGGATTATCAGCACATGTTCAGGGCAGAAATTACAAACAGTGCTAAAAACAGCATTTTAAAAATAAGTGAAATACAATGAAATCATTTTAGATTGATCTACAGTGAGTGGATTATTTTCTTCTTATCTAAAATAAGCTTTTTTCCTTAATTGGCCTAGACTCATCTTTAAAATTAATACCTTTTTGCTAATTTTATTAGTTATAAAAATTTTAACAGGGTTTTAGAAGGTAATAATTCCACGATTCTGTGAGCAACATTTCATAAAATCCTTTAAAAATTATAAACATTTTACTAATTAATTGCAATTTCTGTTTTTTGTCTTATTGATTATGTTATATATGTTTTTTTTTTATCTAGCAGGTTTTCATTTAAATATAGTGATTTGAACAGTGGAACAGAAACATAAAAATCATTTTGCTTTTTAGAATCAGCCAAGATAAAAAATAAGCTTTTATTTAACCATAATCATCTTTCTTGATTTTCAAAGTGCAGTGATAATAAGGAAGATTCCAGATCCCTGTGAGATCTTTAGGTGACTCCATTTCCAGACAATGCACACATTTAGTCTGCATTTCATCTCTCTGACATGGTGCTTATATCAAACCTTGATCTCATAACAGCTCCCCGAGGAGGCATTGTGGCCCTGACCGTTACTGACACCTTACAACCACTGAGAGTTGTCCAGCTTCATGGAATTTACATGATGCCCTCATCTTGTTTAATGCTAACCCGCTCTTTCTGCTCTATTGTTGTTAAACAGTAAATCATTTTAAACCCCTTTCCCAAATGTGTGATTAATAGCATTACCATACAAATTCCTCTTACGGAGGTTATACCCTTAACACCAATTATCGACTGTTAGGCTGTCAATTAACACTATACCTTGTGTCCCAAAGACTGTGTCCAATTTTGGTGAGTCACCAAAATTGATGCCATGGAGCCATTTTCTTGTTTATATGCCATAAACCTTTACCAACCAAGACACCTTTCTAACAAAACACTTGGTGAATGTCTTAAACTATTACTTATGCTCTTATTACTGCTAAGATAACCAAAATATCCTGTAAATACAGTACACATATGTGTGCACATATCTAACCATGTCCCAAGCTCTCCTGTCATTGTGTTTAACCTTCAAGGGTTCAAGCCATTTTATCTCAAATTTATCAGAGTGAAATGGGTCCCAGGTCATTGTCAGGCAGCCATAACCCTTTTGTGCTGGCTCTATTGTGGCTGGAGATAAAGTGTTGAAAGGCAGACAGAGCATGGCTGGCAGCCTCCTCCCCTCTCCAGGCCATAATGTGCACGAAGATGAGGTGGCCGTGCATTTCTCTCAAGTGTGCAATGCGGGAATGTCGTTTGAAAAACACTCAGTGAAGACTGCTTCCATCATTGCACTCCGGGATAAAAGGCGTCATTTCAGAGGTTTTCATTGCCCATTTAACTATCCTTGTTCCTTCTCCTTAATATTGTCTGTAAATTACCATTTCAAATCGATGGCCGATTGCTGTGCTGGATGGACGGCGCCCGGAGGCAGCCGCTCCTCAGGCTGTTTTTCGTTTTATACATCCCAGCCATGTTCTCCTGCAAATTTTCCTGTTTAGATTTGTTAATAAAAAAACATGGAGGAATTAATCTGTTTCGGATTCCTCGGCTACATTTTTCTATGCTGTATATTTGAAAGACTTATTTGTATTTGTGCCTCCTGCTTTTAACCATTATATGCTTCACTTCATACATCTATATGTGATGCTATAAAATAGGCGATGGCTGACCATGTAAATTGTGTTCTTTACAATAAATATGCATACTTGCAATACAAAACAATGCATGACTGCTAGGGGGGGCAGCCGTGTACTGGGACACTAACAACTGGACAAGACACACAAGGGTGCTTTTTTCATGCTTTGCAGTCTATGAGGCACAGGCAGCACAGCTTCTCCCACTACAAAACTTGTATTTTTTTGGGCGACTGATGTTTTTGCGACAATGAGCTTCTTGAAAATGCCAGTGACCCACACACACCCATGGTTCAGTGGCTAATTTCTGGCGCAGTCGCACTCTCTTTATGTGTCCAAGGGTTTTTGCATTCACTGTGTGAGAAGATTGCTTGTGAAATCTCATGCACAATCTGATTTAAGGGTCATGTCAGAATATGTTGGTGGTCATAAATGCCAGAAGAGCAGCTTAGTCAGTAAGTCATGAGTCACTATATGAGTCTATATGCGGCAACCTATATATTTATTTGCACCACAGATATAAAAATATCAAATCCTTTTTTAATTTTTATACCTTAAAATTAACCAAATCGGATCATTAAAATAATGGGTAACACTTTGTAGGAAGCTTCAGCTGTCGAGATAGAGGAATGAAAGAATCATTGTTGGTTCATATTAGGTAAATTAAACAAGATTACACAAGAAATCTTTTAAAGGAGAAATAATTCATTTAAATGTGGGCTCCTTTTAAAAGTACTAAAACTGTACTGATCTCTATAAAAAAGGTAACGTGTAATATATTGTATATGCATTATAATTAGTCTTATATAAAAGTAATATACAAAGATAATGTGTAAACTACTCCTATGTTAGCACTCAGGTTAGATGCTTCATTAAAAAATAAAAATAAAATAACTTTAGAAATGTAAAGTTTCTGATGAGACAATCTTATAAATTACCGAATCATTTTTCACGTGATAATTACATCGAAAAATAATATTTTTTTATCTACATAGTCATATAATACGCAAATCCTATATAGTCAATTCAAAATAAACAAAAATTTTGCCATAACCAAAAACTTATATATATATATATATATATATATATATATATATATATATATATACTTATATAAACTATATATAAATAAGCTTTATAAAAAAAAAGTTTTATGAAGTGTTTATTTTAAAGGCATAATATGTTAGAACATATAACTAAAATGTAACTATTTATTTAATAAAAAACGGAAATGTATAAAAATACTAATTTGAAATTTTAATTGTCGCATATACGATTATACACAGTACAACATGTAGTGAAATGTTCTTTACGACTCTCCTGCCTAAAAAAGGGTTATAAGAAAAATAAGAAGAATAGAAATAGAAAAAACTATAAAATTAATTGAATAAAAAGAAATTTCTTTTGTTATTATGCTGTAGCGAATAGCTTTTTAATATATTTGGAAAAAAATTAAAAACTTACAATAATAATGGGGAGGTGGTAGCTTAGAGGTTACAGCTACTAAGAGAATGGGGAATTCAATTCCCAGGGCTACCAAGCTACCACTACTGGGCTCCTGAGCCCAAAACTGCTCAGATGGATTAAAAAATTTAGAAAAATGTAGGTCACGCTGGATAAAATAGTCTGTCAAGTGAAAATTTAAAGTGAAACTTAATTTTTTAATTTTCAGATTAAGTAACAATATTTGGATTCCCAATTTTTCTCCAATATTTGATGTTTGAAACTACGTACCAGATTATTGGATTTATCAGATAAAGTTGAAAGTATCTTTAAAATATAAAAAAATGGTTGCAGCTTCATTGTCAAAACTATTATGATGACCTATAAATGATGACCTTTTTTTAAATGTAAGAACTCCACAAAACTTCTCTATAAGTCCGTTGCCAGCGAAAGCTTGATAAACAATGCAACTTTCTGCAGCTGGATTTTGCTATAAAAAGTTGAATTCTGACGCACAGAGCTGTGCACTGCTTCACCCTCATATCCTTTACTCCGGTAGGATCTGGACAGCGGTTAAAGGTCACCATCCTGTCAAGCCGACCCTACCTCTGCTCTCTCACCCATGCCTCTTCACCATAGCACCGGCTTGGAAAAGCCAATAAAATTGCAAATTTTCTTGTATTTTCACAATATCCTAAATAAACAGGAGCTGAGCACACATTCCCTCTCTCAGCATCAAATATTAATCTCAGTGTAGCTGGAGGAACGTGAGGCAGCGCCAGCCGCTCCCTGGGTAAACAGTGGCGAGATTGCTATTCACAGACTCTCATCCGCCGTGCCGGAGAGCATGACAAATTCTCTTCCTAATTACAAGAAGCTCTGTCTGCTTTCCAGCACTGGAAATCAAGCCCATGCTCGCTCCGCTCCAGTTTAGGATTAGAACCTCACACACATGCCAAGGTTGGGGATATGTAAAGCGTGTCTGCGTCTTTTAAATGAGAAGAGTGTTATCTGCCCCTTTTATTAAGTCAAGTGGTTATAATTATTATACAAAGTTAGAAAATACTGTATCAGGAAGATTACAAGGTAAGATAAACCATTATTGGTTCCACAGTGGGCCAATGCCCTGACTTTTCTACATTTGCAGAGCATCATCTGAATTTTAACATTTCTATTTCCAAGAAATGAACACCAACTACGTAGCCGAATGACTAGTTCAGTTGTCGTGTAAGGAATAAGTTCAAGCAGGGAGAAGAGTACAAAACTTTTCTACCCTTTTCCCCTCTCGCTGTAACTCTATTCCACTGGGTCAGCAGCACTGCAGCTTATAGCTGTGGGATTGCTTAATGTCTCATCAATAAAAAGATAGACTTACACAGTTCTATTTAAAAGTAGATAGGGAGACTTTCTCAGCTTTTACAAAGACGGTGATGACTTTTTTAACCACAAGGGGCAGCAGAGTTACATGGTATGGAGAGCTCATCGTCCAGTTTTAAGCAATCATCTCAACGTGTCTAACTAATGGGGTCTCAGTGACTGAAGAATGCTGGGACCCCTGAACCCCTGTTTTAACAAATTTTCATGTTTTAAGTATTTTAAATTATATATAGAAATCCAGGTAATATTGTATATATGTATATACGGACCCTGGAGCAAAAGCCCTGACCCTCAACTGCTGATAAATGAATACGGGCATCAGCTTAATGCCAGAGATGTACATATTATGTGCTAATTAATATTATTTGAATGTTATTTAGAATCAACATAAATAAAAATACTTAAAAAATACCAAGCAGGACCTGGTATGTGAAAAATCATTTTTAGCATTAGTGATTGTCGATGAACCTGACCGATGCGTGTGATGCACAGTCAAATTAAGTTAAGTAACCAATGATTAAACACCACTTTTCAATGCACTGCCTACCAGGTCAAATGTTAAGTTTCAGTACCCCTTTGCTACCTTTACAATCTTGCAATACCGTAATTACAGATACCCAAACTAACCCTATGCTTTACTGTCCATTTAAAATTTTTCCAACACTGTAAAATACCCAGTGTAGAATGAACTCATTCTCATGTGTCCAGCTGGACATTGTAAGTGTTCATCCAGCATTGGACATTGTCCTGTGTACTGTTATCTATTGAGTGTAATCTGTCGCACTTCTCTAAACCTGCAGTGAACTGTTGAAGTGGCAGAATTGTACTGTTGTATTTCCTCTGAACGAATACATCCCATTTCCCATTCTTCCTCTTACAATGTTCTAGCTCCACGCTCAGTCAGTGCTATACACTACTCCTGCAAGTAATTGGGTTTCTTGTTGTCCTGTGTATTGAATTGAATTATTGAATTAATTGAATCCGATATCACTCGAAGTCCTGTGCGCCTATTCTCCAGGTGACTTTTGGGTTGTGCGTGTGACATTTCCTAGTTCTTGGGCCTCCATGTCATTTATAGCCTTGTGTTAATTCATCCGTGTGCATATGGAGTTACTCCCTTCTTGTGACTTTTCTAATATGGGTGCCCAGACTAGAGTAATAATCTTTGGTACTGTCCTTCTGGTTCCTCTATCAGGAGGTGATGGCATGTAGATATGTGATCTCCATCTATCAGTCATCAGAGATTTTTCATTAAAGCTGGAATGAACGTGGAAGGTTGCTGGGCAAAGTGGGAATGAAAGACCTGCTCTGCAGACATTTCAATTTAATCTGAGATACAAAGCTTAATTGCTGTCTTTGTGTTCATAAAGCTTCCATCATCACACTTTTGGAGATTACCTGAAGATCATGTAGCACTGGAAAAGTGTATTTTAGTGAGGTATTTATTGTTGATATGTGTTTTCTTGTGGGAAATACTGAGTGAAATCGAGGTGTTGTGAATGGAAAGTTCAGATAATTGTGAGTTCAACAAACAGCATTTATGATGCTTCTGATGAGGCTTGTGCTGTTTCTCTGACAGAGCGAGAGTACCTCATTATCTCTTCGCATGGATACTTTGTTGCTTCCCTTCCTCCCTGATTTCTCTCCCCAGTGATCAAAGGCCGTCCCTGCGCTTCTCTCACGCTCTCACACAGGTACTTCCATGCCACCCCCTGGCCTATGCGATTGTCTTACAGGCACATCGAGGACACCCTGCGGGGCCCCTCCTACTGCTGATTTACTGGGATTGGCTGCTTCTGTCACAGTGTGTGATTGCGACCTCTGGGTGACCCACTCAGGATATTTATCAGTCTAGGTTATCTACATAATGCACTGGATGAGGACGAGAGAGAAAGGGCGAGCATAGAAAGTCTTTTTCAATAGACAATGATCCATGCTAAATGGCAAGGAAGGAATTTATTTTTCACCGGTGATGGAAGGTGCTATGTTCATTGTACAGCACAGGTAGCATACAGTGAAGCTTTATATCTTCTTATTGTCAGCTTTGTGTGTGTGTGTTTCACAGATGCTAGCACGATAGCGAAGCACTCCCTCTGCTCTGCCATGTGAGTGTGCAGCATCTGTACGGCTGAGGTGACTGAAGCCTAAATGACAGATTAGAGTGGTCCATTGATCATCTACTACGCAATGCTTAATTCAACCCATAACGCTTCGTCCATAATCATCACAACGACTCTCAGGAAGGTGCACAAATAAAAAGGCGGCGTAAGAATAAACAGATGAGCGAACATACCATCTCGTTTTGTAGTGGGCCATTGTGAGACAGCACCCATTATTTTTATGATATCCAACGATTAATTATCCAGATGGCAGGAAAAGGAAGCCTCAGTCTCAAATCTGCTTCTATGCTTTTATCAGTCTTTTGCCTCCACAGTCAGACACAGTTGCAGAAGGTAATAAACAGCTGTTGCCTTTTGTACTTGTTTCAGAGGCAGGTATTTCGACATGTGGCAGCTCCCTGACCCACTACTCTGCATCTGCTGTAGCAGGCTGAGGGATGGGATGTGCTGTTAATAAAAAACACTTCAAAATATGAAAAACTAGGACTTTTATTGCAGTACATTTTTTTTAAGAAATGTGTTTTTGTGTTTATTTTCGAAAATAAAAGTTGACAAAGATAAACAGTGTAATTGATTTTAACTTGTTAATGTTAACTGTCACATAAAAAGTTAATTTTGCTGCAAATGCTGTTAATTTTTTCAAAATTATTTTTAGCTTAAACTTCCTTATTCATATATGAATTTTAATTTAGTTTATTTATTTTAATTTTACACAAAATTATATTGCTGTACTATATTTTGGTAATAGTATTTGATTTCAATCAGCATACGATTTGACCGTTTATTGAATATATACGTAAGCGTATTGTGTATTATCAGTGTCTGCAGCTTTGTCCCCTAATTTTCAACGTCCATATTGACTAAAAACCAGAAGGCCTGCTGAATGTTTCCGCTTTCACATCTATCCTGAATGCAAGGGAAAACAATTCTCCTCAGTGTTAATGCTTCTTTGTGTGTTTTGATTGTTTTGCTTTTTTTATTTTTATTTTTTTTTTTCCTTTTCTGTCCCAGTGGAGAGTCGAAGCTGTGTCTTGCATCGGCTCCTCCGTTAAAGCATAATGTGTGTGTCATTTTAGGGGGTGAGTAAAAATGGTGCATTTGGAGAAGTTGGTTGTGAAAATAGCACCTGATATGACCTCCATTTTAGAAAATGGTACAGAGATAATGGAAACTCCAGGAGGTAAAACAGTGCAGTGTGAACTTGTGTTCTGTGAGCAGACCCTGGGCCAGGCATTATAGAGGATAAATGACAATGCAGAGGATCTGGTACGTGTGAATGTGAGAACAATGTGTGACATGACTGCGTGTTCAAATTTTAATTCATGCTGTATATTTGTTTGTCATCTCCTGGTGAAACTTTACTGCCATTTAATGGCGGCATGTAATGAGTGAGCCTGAAATTAAACAGAAGCAGTTTGTTTAGGAATAATTGCTGCTTGTGCCAGTCGCGTTTTAATCATATTTGTGTGCCTGTGGCTCTTTTTGCAGTCTGTGCTTTTCTCCAGGAGTTCAGTACATGGATTTATTTCCAGAACTGACTCTTAAGTGTCATTGCAGTGGACACCCTGCTGTGGTAAGCCATCGGCTTTATTTGTTGATCTCTCCCTCCCTTTTGGCCCATGCTGAAGCGAGCCTACTCGTGGGTGACCATTAGCGGCAGATAATCTGCAGTAATTAGGTAGGTTTTTATTTTTCAGTGCGGGCCCAAACTCCGAGAGGCAAGAGGGAGCTTTTCAAAATAGAAGAATAGAGAGAGCTGCTCCAGCAGCCTCTCAACACCGTTTCTGCCTTTAGAGCCCAGTGGACAGGACAGCTGCCTATTCACACGGGTCTGCCAATTAAGCACATTCAGCAGGGTGCTGGAGAGACGCCCAGCCAGAGGTAGGTAGAGAGCTGATCATCTCCTCTTTGCCTCTCATCTCATCTTCTCTCATAATCTCTTTTTCCCCTTTCTCCTCTCATTTTCTTTTTCTCACCAATGCCTCTCTCATGTTCTGTTAGATTAGTGAAAATTATTTTTTGGAGCATGGTGTTTTTTTACATTATAGGGTTTATATTTAGAGCAAAAAATGAATAGACAGCACAGCATTTCTTTTATTTTTAATTGAAATACATAACACATCTTTAATACTGCACTTGATACAGGTTAAGTGGATAAGTGTAGCCTATTACCATCCTGGGGCCAAAGGTTCATATGTACATGAGCTAAATTTTCATCCACTGTGCCACCAACACACACACACACACACACACACACACACACACACACACACACACACATACTCATTCCCACTCAAGGGGCTGTAATAGCAGCCAGTGGAACAGTCATTAATACTCTGAGAGGTATAACCACCGAGGGCTGGGAGGTTAGTAATAGATGCTGTGACCAGTAATTAGGCTGCAGACTTGTATTAAAGTGTCGAGACTTTGGGAAACCGATTTATGGAATAATTAGTCTCCGGCAGTTTATTGATAGCACGTTCATACTTTTCCATGTGTTCCTTTTGGCCCCTCGGCCCACATTAGCGACCCTCTGGGTCTCCCCAAACAGTCATCCTATCTAATTAATTGAAATTAGGTCAGATCAAATGCATTTCAAGTTTCTCATATTGAAATTACCTGAGGGAATGAATTTCCAATTTAGAACTTGGGATTTCTGTCTTGCTAAATGGCGCTAAACGACAGTCTTAATATGCACGTAGCAGCAATGCAATAGAGTAATAGCTGCTAATCTAAGGCCATTGTTCTTGTTGCCTTGTTTATGCCTCATCATTCGGAGAACTTTGTTGCCCAAGACTGTGCTGTTTCTGACCATAAGAGTATAAAACAGACTACATCGATTACCTTCAGATATAAGCATTAATCAACAAGGTTTAAATATTTGGTTAATAAAAACAGCTATAGTAAATCATCACGGAAAATAAAGCATAAGCCAATTTATGTTTTGGGTTATGTTTTCAGTCAAATTGGGCTTTAATTCAAGTCTGAAATACATAAAAGTAAAAAAAATCAGGGAATGAAAAAAGTGATGATGCATAAATAAGGTTATTGTACATCATATTATTTGCCACTCTACACTAAATAAACAAATAATTGGTTTTACAGTTTTTTTTTCGACCAGACCGTCTGGATTTCTTAAAATCACTGCAGTAGAATTTATTTCCAGCAGTTTTAAACAGATTTGTGAAACTGATGACAGTGTAACCTGTTGATAATACATCCGATTGTTAAAGATGCCTTAAAAATCAGTATGGTTTAAACCTGCTAGGTGAGGTAAATACTGGTAATATAATATAATACATAATACTGGTAAACATTTTCAACACAAATAATAAAAAATGGCTGATGGCATTACTACTTTTCAGCTAATTCTGAAGATAACAATTCAAATGGTGGATAATTAATACAATAATAATAATAATATCAATAATAATGAGATTTAATTCACATTCATATTTCTCTGTATAAGTAGCACGGTAAGATACTGATACATACAAACAGCACTAAACCTCATCAGTACTTTTGGTTTTGCATTTGCAATCGATTTTATTTTTTCTGACCTATAAACACAACCTGTGTTTATTTGTTCCCCTGGCCTTTCTAACCGATCGCCAGTCTGATCCATGTGGCCTTGAGCTGATCTCTGTGCCAGACTAGGTCAGCTGATATCTAGTCTCTGGTTTGGACTTCTGATGTTTTAGATGTTTTGTGGCGGTGCTCCTGGGGATGAAGCTAGCATTCGTGTTTGATTTTGGCTTTTGGACAATGGTCTGATCTTAAAGGGACAGCTCTTTAGGGAAAAGTGTTTGCTATATCCCTTGTAAAAAGTCAATTTTTTCCTCTTGTGTCTTGATTACGAGGCCTTATTGGCATTTACATCTGTATTAATGGGGCTGTGTGTGACCCTGCGTGTGTCCGGCTGGGGCAGGCCTGGCAGATTGATTAACAAAAGCTGCTGCTTCACGCTTGTCTCTGCACGCCTGGCTGGGGACTCAGGGGCCCCAGTCTGCCAGGGCCCTGAGGGAGTGCTGGACCCCAAAGCGTCCTCTAGCAAAAAAGCAGCCCCCCTGCTACAGGCGTAGGATTAACCCTGCAGAATCACAATAGACGCACATGTCCCCTCGGCCAGGGCTGCCCCATTCAGACCTGCCTTCCTTACACACGAATAAGGATTAAGCTTAATGAACTGGAAGGAGTTAACAATAAATGAAGAAGTCCTTTAAGCGGCCTCTAATTCCATTTTCTGTTGTGTCGCCTTTCATTTCCCCATTCTGTCCCGCTTCTATTTGAACACAAGGTGTAATCCTTTTGAATATCAAAGGTGGGAAGGGAGTATGAATTTAGACTTCACTCACATCTACTCCTGGACTCAAGTCAGCTGCCATCTGCCACTATGACGTGCTGCTTTTTATCATTGAATTATGTGGCTTCTGCTTCAATGCAGTCTTTATAACTAGGGTTAACTTTTAAGGTTTTGTAGTATGAATATAATTATATGTTACTCAGTTTTGATATTTGAATAAGTTACCATATGTTAAAAGTTCAAAATATGCATAAGCAGAACATCACATGTATATGACCAGGAACTGCATGAGAAAAAAACATCCACATCAGGGATTGGAAATAAATCTTAAGTAGTATTTTAAATTAAAACATTAGGATTATTACGGCACTGTTAAAATGTTGACCCTGTGGACTAGCAGCATGGGGTGCCTTTAAAAACATTTTTTTCGAAACTTTTTAAAGTTATATTTATGTATAAACAGTTGTTTTGCAGTATTTGGAAAATTGGAATAGGTCATTAAAGTTTTACAGACGCCACTGAATAAGGGTTTAGTGTGTGTGGGAGAAAGAGAGAGAGAGAGAGAGAGAGAGAGGGAGTTGGGAACGATGACTGTAAAGGACTGTTAGTTCAATTCCTCCCATCCCAAAGAACCTAATGACACAGACATGCCTGAAAACTCTTTTCAAAGCCCAGGGGTCTGCCAGGGGGAGATTTGCGATGTGTCAGAAGTCATCATCATCGAAGCTGATGTTGGGTCTGCCCTTGGCTGCCTAACTCTTAGAAATAAAGCAGGTCAGGGTCCAGTGAGTCACACTCTACTGTACACCTTTATCCACTCGGAACCTGCTTTTTTATGGCAGTTGTGGTGTCACTTCATAAGTGCCTGCAATTTCAAAGCAATTACGTATAAACTAACACGGGGGTCTTTACTGGTGGCAGTAAAAACAGTGACCCCTACTTGTTTAGGTCATTTTAATCACTCTCTGCACATCCTCGCACTAACTCTGATGGCTCTGTCTGAAGCTGATTGGATTGTGGAAAATGGTCAGTTACTCTTGTGCCAGAGAGTGAGGCACTGGCGGTGAAGATAATAGTAAAGAATATCAGGGTGTGTTTACACTTGTTATGTTTGGTCCGATTAAAACAAACACTGGTGTGATTGCTCTGTTAGTGCGGTTCATTCAAGTAAGTATAAATACTGACATCCGAACCCAGGTTGCACCAAACAAGCGGACCGAGACTGTTAAAAAGATGGGTATTGGGCAATTTCTGGTGCAGTTTAATTGATATATACATGCAACAAACAAAACAACACGGATCATCAAACATATCTAATATGTTTGATCATGCTGAAACCATGCTGAAAACAGCATGTAATATCACAAGGTGTGACGCAAATACATGTCTCATAGTAATTCTTTGATTTCAAAGGACAGAATGCTTAAGCATAACTACCCGGTTGGTCTTATGGACTTATGTTGGGAAAAAGTTGTCGAAAATGCCGTCTCCTTGTTCCTTTTGGCTGGAAAAAGTGAAACAATTTACACATCCACACAATGAGCATGGAAATATATGTCAGAAAAGCCGACCAATCAAGTTTTGAGCGTATCACTATGCCTTTCGCTTCGGTATCTTTAGGTTCGTTGTCAAAGATTTAAGTATAAATGCTGTGAACCAGGACCAAATGTATAATTTTCCTTTTTGGTCCAGACCAAATAAATCAAACGAACCAAACTACAATTGTGAACACAACCTCAGTCACTTAAGCTCTACTTACACTAAGTGCATTTACCTGCCGTGTAATCAAAAACTGGTACCGTCCCAAAAAAAAACAAACAAGACAGAAATCTTGGAAGGTGTGGATTAATGGTTGTGATTCATTTTCCCAAAGTTGAGAAAAACAGTAAAATTAATACTGTTTGTATTGATGGATTTTATAGAAAATTGGCTCACATTCTATAGCCAGGGGTGGGTAAGTAATGTACCTCAAGTTACTTTATGTATTCAGGTATACCCATATCACCAGTTCATCCCCTACTCCACCCTCATCTGAAATGGTATCTTCCAGTTTCTGATTCACTGAACACACCTGAACCAGTTAATCAGCAGAGTGTAAACAGCCCTCTCCCTCATCTTATTTTAAGGTGTATTTTTTTGCTTTTTTTGCAATTGGCATTATTGGTGATCGAAATCTACATACAGATTTGCTGCTTTTTGACAATAGCCCTATTTGGACGGGACTAGTTCTCCCGTTGTCCTAGTTCTAACGTTTGAGTTAGAATTCTTATTATCTGATGTCTGTAATTTCATATACGGAGTCCAGTGGCGGAAAGTAACTAATTACAACTAATTTTGATGCAGTATTTGAGTAGGTATTTTTATTTTTTCTACTTTTTTAAAATAAAAAAATTAGGTACTTTTGCTTGAGTTATTTAAAAATAAATTATTCAACTTCGCTATATTCAGTTTTTTTTTTTTACAAAAAGTACAATGTGTTTAACATGTGGGCATTGCAGAAGAAGTTTAAGAAGACATCTTAGAAGAAAGAGAAGAAGACGAAAAAATTTGGTAAACATTTTATAAAGACTGTAATAAAAAATAATTACAACATGATTTTACAGAACTGGCTTTTTATAATAAACTCGCTGGAATATAAACATTTTAATTTAATTTAATTTACACGTTATAGAATTTAGTTCATAATCTTGTCTGAAACTGATATTACAGTAATTTGGCTCATCTTGTTGACTAATTTTTTTTATTTTTTTGCAGGATACCAAACACATCTACAATCTATTATTGTTGCGCAGAAAAACGGAAAAAAATCCTAAATATTGTAGCACTAGCAGAAGAGATAGTTTGTATGCTCACGTTGACCAAATCACAGCAAAAAAAATATTATTTTTAAAAACCATTTTTGCCAATTACAAACATTCGGATAAGATTAGATTTTTCAGAGGACTGCCAAATCTGATAAGAAGATAAGAAAAACACAGACATGACAGAAACAATTTCTCAGGTTAGCAACATATATATATATAAATAAAGCGAAAATCATTATATTCTGGTATGTGTCACTAACTGTAGTAGAATGATAGCTACACCAGGGTTATTAAGGTTCATTAATCAACCAATAATTTGAACCTTTAGTTTTAGAACTTTAGTCCATGAAAAATGTGTGTTCCAGAAAAAGGCCTCAACCGTTATTTTGTTCAGTAAATTTATATCACCAAATCAACTTGAAGCTATTTTTGCAGTTGAGTATTATGCCATCCAGGTCTCGCAGGGCTGTAGAGCTAAGAGGTGAGGTTGGTTTGGTGAGTGTGGGTGTCAGAGGCCTAACAGAACTAGCTGCTGGAGGTCACACTGCGGGTGTTGCTGAACGAGCGTCATCATCCAGCATCACCTTATCACACATCAACATCACCTCATCACCTACCCCAGGACCGACCAGTCACAGCATGAAGGGTGTGTGTGCATGCATGCTCACCCCAGCTCAGAGAGCAAAACCAAAAATATGCACACTGGTTCCTGGTCAGAGATTTAGGAAGGAACCAGAGGACTGTTTTTCTAAAAGACTGCAAAAGGCAACAAAGCAGTTCTTTTCTTTACCACTGTTCTAAAACGTAAGGCCTCATCTGGTGTTTAGTTCAGGCAAAACATCCATTACTGAGTTGTCAATGTTGAGCATGCGGATGGTTGTCTCTTTGCTTCCCAATCAATCATTTGGATGTATTGACTGAAAAAGGTTTTTTTCCTAATGCTGAAATGTATATTATAAATGGCTGAATGAAGCCTTCTAATCATTGCCTGTCTGAAATTGGGGTGAACAGAACCTGACAGAAGCGATAAAAAAAGAGACACATGGAAGTTTACTTTCTGTTTGGTTACTTCCTTGGCCACATGTGAAGATCAGCTCTGATGTCAGGAGGAGGCAGAGCACTAATTTCTCGGACGTCTCAGAGGGGAAGGCTCTGAATCAATCCCAGCTGTCAGTGCTGTCGACGCAGGTGCGCAGACGTTGTGGGGGAGCAAATTTACATTTATATGTATATGTAGATGTGTACGCCACGTTCTGGGGCGACATGTAAAGACGCTGACACGGTAATCACAGGGCTTGGGGATGCCTTCTGTCCAGCAGTGTGAAGAGCAGAGGCAGGCCGGATGGGCAGGAAACAAACATCCCTTAGATAACTACCTGCGCTAGCCGTCACTCCTCTGACAACACACAATATTATGCAAATAAATGTCGAGAGATGAGGGAGGCCTGGAAGTCCAGCATCAACCACAACAGCTAAAGCACTACAGATCAAACCTGGGTCTTCTGTCTTTCGGTGTCAAGATTTCTTTCTTTTTATCTTTTTTTTTTGTCTGTCTGACAGTCTAGCCTGTCTGCCTTTTTTGCTCTAACCACCTATTTTTTCTTTTCTTTCTTTTTTTTCATTGTGTTTTTTTAAATTTGTTACATTGCCTGCTTATTACTTTCTGGCTCTTTTCTTCAAAAAACATTCCTTTACCCTAGCCCACCATTGCATTTTGACCAGGCGCTAACACTCCAACTCCTATTTGTTTTCAAAGGGTTGTGTTTCCCCCTCAGCACCTCAGACTGTTTTTCTTCACCTCAGAGTGGCTAAGCTGGGGCAGATGGGTGATTATGACACCTGGCCACTGTGGACCCTTCTCAACAGTGTCAATGGTTAAGAAACACAGATCTCACCTCTGACTTTGTGAAGACAGCTGCCTTCAAAAGACTCAAAAACTAAAGAACATGCCAAAGCTAACATAACATACATACTGTATATTTTTCCTGACCTGCTTTTTTTTTCTGAAAAACATATACATAAGATGAACTGAGAAATAAATCTTAAGTTTTGGGGTTTGACTGTGTGATGCAGCTTGTCATTTTGACTGCTGAAAATGAGTTGCTGATTTGCGCAGTGAACCGGAAATGACCTGTGTGCTGAGACAGACAGACAAGCCATGATTACATCTTTCCCCCAATGCAGGTAGAAATGTCTTTTCTTCATTTCTATTTGCACATTTGCCTTTTCCACATCCTCTCTGGCCAGACTAAAGATCATTTAAGACACACTTATTAAACATCATCTAGCAAAGTTATTAAAACAAGCCAGCTTACAGAGATTTCTAACACAATTCAATTACCTGTGTTGCTTGAGGGAGTGCTGGGGAGAGAAAATGACAAGTCTAACGCTTTTATAGAGCCAGCAAGGAACATCGTTACTGTGGCTTCAATTAACACAATGGGGACAAGGCAGTAATGAGCTCAGGGAGGATTTGACAGAGTTAAGTTGAGGTTCATAGCTGTTTGCCTGCAAGCGCTATGGCCAGTTTTAGGGACAAACTGATCTCTCGCTTCCATTTTTCAAGTCGCAGTTGTACATTTTCCTGCTGTCCCACAGTTCCTCTTCTTAAGATATATTTCATTTTATTTAAGTTCGGTTTTATACTAAACTTCTACAGAAATCATTATATTTATCCATATTAAAAAAATTCTAGACAGGTTCTCAATTTTATAAACAGCCCGTCTTAGAAGAAACAGCCCCCCTGCTATGGAGCAGTAGTGGCCAGTGTTGGGCATGTTACTTTCCAAACTAATAAGTTATGGTTACTAGTTATTTGTTACAAATAATAACTGAATTAACTAAGTTACATAATTATTAAAGTAACTAATGACCAGGGACAGAAATTGTGCTACTTTTAAAAAAAAAAAAGTTTAAATATGTTTAATGTTTAATACTTGGATTCCCCAATATTAAATAGGTTAAATGAATGAAATGAATGAACACTAAATAGAATAAATTATTATAATAACATATTGTACACTAATCTACACTATTCTACTGTTGTGTCGGCATGTGACGATGTCAGGTCCTTTATTAGATTAGAACCACTTGCCAATGACGTTTAAAGACTCTTTCCTCCTGGCCAAAATTTGCACATTACATACCAGACTTGCCTCTTATAAGTAGTGTTTACACCTCCAGTTTGTAAAAATCTACCTTTGGGCTTGTTGGACATGCCATCGCTCTAAATCCTTGTAGTTTTTCTACATTTTATTTATCCTACCCATAACCAGACTACAGGGAGGTACTCTTTTATTCTGACAACAAGTCGGGAATTTAAATGTAGTACTAAAGCCATTGGTTATTGGTGTGTGCGCACTACTCTACTCTGGTTGGCAAATCATGGAAATTTACTCTAACTAAGCCAATTATCATCAGTTATGTGGTTGTCTTCCGCCCCTAACCACACACACAAATCACCATTAGTTATGTGTCCCACACATCAGAGAAGAAAACCTACTCAGATGAAAACTAAAAATTATTGTAATGCCGTATTTTATTGTCAGTAAGCGGTAACGGCGTTGTAAAGAAGGAAACAGTCATTTGTTTGATTACACGTTACTGAAAAAAGTAATGCTGTTCATAATGTAGTTTATTTATAACACGGTTGTTCCCATCACTAGTCATGGCTCGAGTGGTTAACGCTCTAGGTTGTTAATTGGAAGGTTAGGGTCTGGCACTGCCAAGCTGCCAATATTGGGCCCCTAAGCAAGTTTCTTAACCTCTCTCGGCTCCAGGCGCACTACAATACCTTGGCTGACACTGCTCTCTGTCTTCAACAGCCAAATCTGGGATATGTGACAAAAAGTATTTCACTCTGCTGTGATGTAATATTTGGCCATAATAAAAGGTAAACATACTAGCAAACAAATAAATAAGATTTACTGTATATGTTCATATATATATATATATATATATATATATATATATATATATATATATATATATTCATTTTTTTATTATATTTTTTTGTATGATTCATAACTCTGTTTACATTTTGTTAATTCTAAGTGATTATTAAAATTATATTATAAAGTAAGCTTTAAACATCATTATTATAATATAATTATTATATATATTTTATCCAAATCTTGGTTTACATTTTCCCAAATTTACTTATATGTCTGTTGGCTACTGGATGCCATTAACGGGAAAAGGGTTTAGGGGGTTGATTGTAAAAAAAAAGATGATGTTAAGACCCTGTGCACTTTTTTATTAGTAGTAACAGTACTAGCAGTAATATAATAGTATGTTTGGTGTGGAATGGGTGTGGTAGAGGAATGAACCTCAGATTCAGAAGTCATTTATATAATTGGAGTTGAGCTAACTAGCCAAACCAAACACTGCTGTAGCTTATCTGTGTTGTGTATCTGCAATGCATTTTAATATGTACTGTTTCCACTGCTTTTACTTATAAATATCACTCTATGACTCTTAGTAATCTCTTACAAAGACAGATTATCTTTAGAATTTATAATCACATTAAATTTATTTCAATGAAAAATATTCGGGACAAACTAAACACCATTTTTTACAATGTAGAATCCTGTAGGAGTGTCAGCAGACCCTTTTTAGAAAAAAACCCTAAGATCTAAAAGCTCTTTAAAAGGTTGCAAAATACCCCAGAAACATCCAAAGAAACCTTGAGGAGCTCTTTTCGTAAAAAATGTGTGTTTACTTAATCTCTTTCTTATTCGGTGTGTCATGACCTGCACTCGCTTTTTCAACTGATCTGTATCCTTGTCACACAACTTATGGATCAAGACACACACGGTATGATCTGTGGTGAAAAGCGCTCCAGCGTCTGCATGCAGATAAGCTTACCTTTTCTTGCACTTTCTTTTTCCTTTCCAGTTGCCCCCTTTTTTTAGCCATGTTTCCACAGCATTGGGTCAGAGGGTTATCACTGAAATGAGATCACTCCCCTGACAATGTTGTCTCTCTGTTTGTTGATAGACCCCCTTTTTCAAATTTTCTCATTTGCTCTTAATCCATCCTAGCCTGCCCAGGTGCAGTAATTCCTCAGATAATTGCCAGACAGATTGTGTTTCCGAGAAACAGCAGAAAATACTGGACTCTGTTTAGAAGCCTGGTGTAAATATTAGCAAAAACGTAACAGACAAGACAAGCAGCTGGTTATGGTTTTGAAGGTGTGGGTTTCTGCCTCTAGCACAGTGACTTTTGATATGTACTGCTGGGATATATGTTTTATCTATGAACTGTATGGTACATGCACATTGGTTTAGGTTTTAACCACTGGAGCGGATACAAACTGCCGTGGGGCTCGATTACACATAACCAACAACACAACACAGAGAATATTACCTTTTTTAGGAAAAAAGGAAACATAGCTTTGACCTACACACCTTTTGTATGTTACAACATTACATTATTTCATCACTGATGCAAAGCGGTCCAAACACCGTTCAAGCATGATGATGCTCCTGTGCAGAAAACCTCTAAGCTCCATGAAGACGATTCTAAGGGGCCCCCAGCGATCTGTGTTATTAGTAGTTTTAGCGTTTTAACAGTATTAACAGTATTAGCGTTAATGAAATAGTTTGTTTGGCTGAACCCCTGGTAATGAGAGCAATTCAGCAGTGATTTAGTACTTTTGTCTGTACAGATGTCCAGAGCTTTATGAAGTCATGTTGTGTTATGGTTGTTGCAAAAGAAATTGAGTGTGGGGGTTATTATAGGAGTGAGATTGGGACCAAATCTGAAATCGGATGTTTAAAATATGGTACATTAGTGTTGACATTATCATTTAATTTGTGCTTAACCTCTGAATTTATAGACAATTATACTAATGCTAGCACTGTTGCCTCACAGCAAGAAGGCCCGGGTTCAATTCCCGGGCAGGGGCCTTTCTTTGTGGAGTTTGCATGTTCTACCCGTGCTTGTTTGGGTTTACTCCGGGTTTTCCGGTTTCCTCCTACAGTCCAAAAACATGTTCTGTATGTTAGCTTGATTGGTGATTCTAAATTGCCAGTAGAAACGAGTGTGTGTGTGGCCCTGTGATGAACTGGCGACCTGTCCAGGGTGTACCCCTCCTGTCTTTTATTATTATTATTATTATATTCAATTCATTGTCATTGTGCAAGGTACATGTACAGAGCCAATGAAATGCTTTTTTTTGCATATCCCATCTTAGTAAGTTTGGGGTCAGAGCGCAGGGTCAGCTATGATACAGTGCCCCTGGAGCAGGAAGGGTTAAGGGTCTTGCTCAAGGACCCAACAATGGCTGACTTGCCGGTGGTGGGGCTTGAACCCAGGTGTTTCTGGTCTTCAGATCAGCAACTCAGCACCTTAACCATTTGAGCCACCACTGCCTTTTGCCCTTTCAGAGACAGCTGGGATAAACTCCAGCAGATCCCTGTGACCCCGAATGAGGGATTACGTGGGTATAGAAAACGAATTCATGAATTTGATAGGATAATGTGCTGTTCGTTGTAGCTACAGGAGATTAGTATGTGTGCATTTACAAAATTTGACTTTTGATGTATGAAAATGATCATCTTTCGACTTGGTCTCATAAGTGTAAAGCAACAGTAACATGTCATCATAAAAATGATGAATACACCCCCTCAAGTTGTCTCTTATTGGTTAATAGTGGCTTTATTATTTCCCTGATGATGTCATGGGAACCTGGCTGACCCTGTCCCATCAGATTTTGGCTTTATGCTGAAGGGGTTTATCTTTAACACCTCTGGCATGTATCAGTTTCACTCGTCCAGGGCAAAAAAGCACCCATCAATCCCAGCAGTCGCTGTTCGGAAAGCTTCTAATTCAATTAAAGAAAAATGAGACCATCGAGAGTGATTTCAGACACTCCACCAATGTTATAAGATCTGATAGTTAATCTTTGCCAATTATCTGCTGTTTTAAGCCAAGGCATTAAGTTTGTGCTACATCTGGCCGGTTTCAGCCATGTTACGTCCTCCCTGCTGTCATCCCCTTGTTCACCCTGCTTATTTCATTTCAAGGATCATTTATGGAATTTTTATTATTGCACCTTGAAAAAAGTTATTTCATATTCTATTCTATTCTATTAAAATGTTGGGATTTAAGGTTATTTTTGTGCAAAAAGACAAAAAACAAACATGTTGCCATTCTTTTTGGGCCTCAGCCAATGTTTTCAATGTTCTTATTTTTGTAGTTAAAACTAGCTCGAACATCTTTAAAGGGACTGTAACAATAATCATCTCTAACAGTAGCTTTGTTTACATGGACATTTTTTGTTTCAAATGCAATTGAATTAAAATCAATCAGATTAATGAAATTAAATGCGGTGTTTACATAAATAATTGATAAAATATTCAGGTTGATATGCTCAGGGCTTATAATCGGATTTGATCTTTTAAACAGCTGTACGCTATACGTCATTACATCATTGCACATGAACAGAACTCTTTTGTATCATTTTCAATCTGGTAAAGTGTTTACATGTTTTCTTAATTGGGTTTAAAAAAGGTTAAAATCTTCCATTTAACCCGAGCAAAGTTATAATCAGAATTCTGATTTATGTGTTTACATGTGACTGGTTGTTCTTATGGTTCTGTTACAATCAGATCAGGCTATGTAAAAACGCAGCTACTGTCTCAATCAGAAGTTGATTTATTATTTGCATTATATTGTGTTGTCTTTCACTAGCAGTCACTAATCTGATTGGATACTCAACTTTTTTTGATATTTGGACTTTCTAAATATAAAGTAGAGAAAATAGTTTAGGTAATATTAAGCTCACGTGATTCAGTTTACTCTGAAATTAAGCCCAAAATCAATGATGCTGAAATTATTGCTTTAATAAATTGTATGCATTTTTACATTGTTTAATATTGTTCACTTAAAACAATTTCAGTGCTGACAGATGTGTTTTTTTTTTATCATCCATACATGCTTATTCCCTAATTCGTGGTCACTGGGATCTGCTGGAGCCTATCCAAGCCGTCTCTGAAAGGGTGAAAGGCAGAAGGGGTACACCCTGGTCAGGTCTATTTTATATAATAATAAATCCAATTACACTAATGATTTTAAACACTGATTAACATATTATCAGAATTTATTAGACACTACAATATAAAATACTAACAGTAATTACATAACAGTTCTGCTATATAACATTGCATCAATTATTTTTTGCATGATTTATTGCAAATTCACAGACTATTCACAAATGAAAACATCCTGCACTTTTCTGCCTCTCCCTTGTAAATGTATAGGATCATCTTCGACATTGTTTTTGACATCATATTGTTTTACATCATGTGTATGTTTTTTGTTTATTGATTGTTTTAATTATTGAGATATTTAAGCCAGAATACAACCCCATTTGCAGCTAGCATTTCAAGCCAGTCAAGCCTTCAATGCTTTCACTGGAATTCAGGTAAAAAACATCTTCACTGTTGTAGAAAAGTCACAGTACTGATGCTGTTAGTCAGTGTAAAATCCCTCACTCTGACTTTAAAGAATCACAGGATGTGATAACATTTACTTCCTTTAAAAACTGGAAAAAACTTTGATAAATGCCTCGGATATGAAATAAATCCTTTCAGAGCCATCAACACCTCACAATGTACAATTTTTGCTAGATGGAGATCCTAGGACATTTGAGTCATGATTCTCAGTATAACAAAGAAGCTCCCAGAGGAGAAAATGTGTTAGATGTGGATTAGTCTTGTGTCTTTAGGGCCAAAGGGGAGAATCAGTGCTATAGTCCTACACAGCGGGGTCTTGGATATACTCACACTCATTCATACACTCCCAAATACCTTCTCAGATTGTGATGGTTTTTATGACATAAAGCACTGCTATAGAATGTTTGATATGGTGAACAGTGATGCAGATGTGCTCGTAATCAGTTCAGTAGATTTAGACAGTGATGTGATATGATTGATAGTCCTTCTTTAAAGGTTTTGACACCTAAGCTTAAGAAAATACCACTGTTATTTTTTTTTTGGAATTTATGGTTAGAGAAAGGAAACGCGCTATGATTTTTTAAGGGCAATCCATTAATCATAATCAGTATAAGACATGTTAAAAAAAGCCCAAAAACATTAACAGGCTTAGTTTTAGGCTCAGTAATGCACAAAAACTATTAACAAAGTTTAGTGGGGAGGAATAGAGACAACAGGGCGTAAAGATTAATATAATGGATATGGGCGGATGGATATGGATATATGGATTGGTGAAACGATGGTGGTTGGATGGATGGATGGTTGGATAGATGGATGGATGGATGGATGGATGGATGGATTGAAGGCTGGCTGGCTGGATGGATAGATGGATGAATGGTCGGATGGATAGATAGATGAATGGATGAATGGAAGGCTGGATGGATGGATGGATGGATAGATGGAATGCCGAATGGATGGATTGATGAATGGATAGATGTATGGATAGATATATGAATGAATGGAGGGATGGGTGAAAAGATAAAAACTAATACCCTGGCATACATTCATCGCATAACAACATAGCTTTAGGTAATGCTAAAGTCAAAACTAGCAATAAACTAGCAAACCAAAACATACCAATTCTAATTACACATGAATTGTTCACAAACCAAAATCATATTTAGCAGTCGGTTTTATAACAGATGACTAGTCATTTTTAAAATATTGTTTAAAAATTCTGATTTTATTAAAAATTGATGTGATGCATTTTTGTGAGATGAATTGTGAATTGTGTCCCATGACAGTGAAAATCTGCCTCTGTACAGAATGTTGCTAGTTGCTTGTTTTTAACATCATTTTGAATTATTTGTAGCCCACAAAATAATGTCTTTTGTCGTTTGTCTTGCCCATGTGAGGTTTTGGGTGTAACAGCAATGGTGGGAGATATAGAGACTGGAGTGTGTTTCTTGCTCTGACTCAGCAGCAGTTTGCTTTGTGTGTGTGTGTCAGCGCATGCCATGAAGGGCTGCCAGCGGACAGCTTCCTGTGGGGACGGCCTGTTTGCCCTGTCCGTCTCTGCCTCCGGCAACACTCCGCTGTTTGTTTTAATCACCACTCTATTTGCCAAGGTTTTTTTCCCCCCCTAGAAGCGGGAAGTATTTTCCTCTGTTGCACAGGCGGAACACAACAACTCAGACAGACACTGTGACGTGCGCAAATTTCCTAATATATCTTATATTTACATTTACGGCATTTGTCAGATGTCCTTATCCAGAGCGACTTACATTTATCTGTTTTATACGACTGAGCAATTGGGGGCTAAGGGCCTCGCTCAGGGGCCCAACATTGGCAGCTTGGTGGTACTGGGAATTAAACCCTGATTGTATAAAATTTTATTAGAGATTCAAAGTTTATTTCAGGATGTCGTTGGCTCAGTTTAACACTTTACTAGCGATGCTGGAGCCACATATTAAAACAGAAGACCACCAATTTCCTTAAACCAATTGATCCTAAACAGAGACTGGCAGGATGTCTAAGGTAAACACAAAAACACCTCTCGAAATGCTTAATATGGATGCAAAAAAAAAAAAAAAGTAATTGTAATTTTCACTATGTATTTATTTTTTAATCTGCTCAAATTTTGCCTGAAAAAGACTTATACACTTCGATCCTCTCCCCCTGTCTATTTGTTCACTATTTTGTAATGTCTGGTACAGGGATTATTGGCTGCACTGCTATCCAGCCTGGCCTTGTCTTTTGGCTGAGAAACACCATCCACATGGCATTGGACCAGACTTCGGGGTGCTTCTCAATAAAAATCCTTGTTCTTATGCATCTCTGCTTTTTTTCAGGCCTCAAAGTTTATTTATCTATCAGCTGTTTTCCTGATCTTTTTCACAAACAACTGAGCCAAAACATGATCCAGCCTTGTGTCTACCACCCCAAGCTTTTCCCATCTGTTGGCACTCCTGTAAGCTGATATATATCATTCCATCCCTTCCCTTATTACTATTAAAAAAGCTTTTAGATACATTTTAGCTTACAAAAGCTCTTCCCCTGCCTTTGTAGTCTGAGCTTCTATCTATGAAGGTAAGGGAGGAAAAAATCAATAAGGTATTTGGACTCTCAATCTTTCTGGCCCAGGTGGAAGGTGTTTTTTGGCGGATGTTTTTGTCATTCATAAGCTTTGCTGACAAATCCCTGACATCATTTGTGGGTCGTATCGATAACTTCTACCTCTTCTGTGGAGGACAAATAGAAAGCATTTGTCTGTCTGTGTAAGAGGTGAGACCTACCGAGACAAAGCCTTGCTGCCGACCCACCATAGCATTGGCAGCTGAGGGTTCTAGCACAATGTTCAAGGTCAAAGGTTACCAAAAGACATGCAAGCAGTGCTCAGCTTATACTGTTCAACGGGAGGGTAGATAATGTCTGTGAATAAATTATTTAAGAACCTTCCACATGTGCAAACCTAATCATTTCTATAAATATTATTCAAATAAATTAGAATAAATAATTGTAATAAAATTTGATTATCTCTTGAATTAATAGAAAAATGTGAATGTATGAATTGGATGACATACAAAATAATTAATAGTTGGAACCCACTATTTTATAAACCACTGAAACACCACAATTTTTATCACACAAGGAAGTTAAGGATTAAGGGCCTTGCCCAGGGCCCCTCCAGCTTTATCTAATCATTCTTTTTGTTTTCACTCTTCTGGTATTTAACGAGACTCAAAGGTCCAAGTGGGTAAAATGAGCCGAACTTCTCATCACTCATGTTTTTGAATTGAAAAAAACAACAACAACCAAAATACCTTATTGTATAAAAACTGTTATCTGCAGCTAATGAACACAGAACACAAACTATCTACAAACTATTTAGTCTTCCAGACAGACAGATACTAATTACAAGAGAAATAACGTCTGGCAGACAGCACCATTTTAGCCATACTGGAGCTGAGCTTGTTGCTGTTTTTAGATCTGAAACTAGACAGTGTTAATTTTGACCAGTGTCTGGGGCGAAAGGGTTATTCAACAATCTATTAAGCTTGGTTTTGGATTGGATAAATCTGCTTTATCCGTAGTGGTCTGTAAGGAAAGGTCATAGCCGCTCGGGATAACTAAACCTTCCATGATAATTTGTTCACCTTTACTTCTCCATCGTCAGCCTCCTCAGTCTGTATTCTATTGCTTTTTTAAAGCTTTGATTTGAATGTAGGTCGTACCGACAGGCAACATCTTAAGCCATGTTGTACTCTAGAGACAGCCATTGAGGAAGCTGGCAGCTTTCTAAAAAAGGCCCCTGGAAGCTTTTGTGCTTAGGTTTCAGCTATTGTTTCTCGTTTTACTGGTAGCTTCTCAATTGAATGATACAAATGTCTGTAAGTTTGATATTAAACTTCTGGTAAGCAGGCACCACCTGCCAGTCTTATGTAAGGCCCCAAAAACATACCTGTCAGCAGCTGCTGGTGTCTGCGTGATAACGCATAAGCTAGTATCTCATTAATTTGGAGCGTATGTATGAGAGAGACAGGGGTGGAGCTCAGGCGATGTTTTTTCCTTTCCCCCATCGTAAAAACACGGACGGTGTTCAGACAGCAAAGATCCTTCAACACATTTCTGGAAATGACAACAAATCTGCCCCTTAATTGATGCCATTAAATGAGGCAGGTTTAATTCCACCTATTTTGGATTTGCTACTTATTCATAATTTGCCTCTTGGTTACACATACACCCCACACTGACGGGCATTGCAGTTTCTTTTCATCAAGCTATTACATTCTAAAAATTAAAAGTAATATATAATATGAAAACGAATATTGGATTTTCTACAGGAATACATGAATCAGGTTCATGGTTTTTTACACAGTAATACACAATATACTGTATGGATTTTTTAAATAAATGTCTTCTAAATATTTACAGTATATTAAAGTTTATAATCTTTATTAAATTTGTACTTGAGTAATAAATGAGTAATAAATAAGTAATAAATGAGTAATATATATTATTTTTACCAGTTTGTTCATTTGTATGATTTTTATTGAGGTTTAGTCAGACAAATAGAGAAATTTTAAGATCACCCTTAAAATATGTAATAAAACTAGTATGATAAATTATATGATTAAATATTATGTGATTTTTTTTTTTTACTTTAAGATTTGGGACATTATTTTAAGATTATCTTTGCACATGTTTTATCTATGGATCTTTGCTGCACCATAGAATAACCTGCTGGTTTGTCTGATCAGAGGAGAACTGACCCCCTGACTGAGCTTGGTTTCTCCCAAGTTTTTTCTCCATTTTGTCACCGATGGAGTTTGGTTTCCTGCTGCAGTCGTCTTTGGTGCTTTATTGGGGACTCTTAATTTAGAGAGTCATTGAACTGAGTGTTTTAATGAGTTTAAATACTATTTTTATGTCTTTTTTTATTTTGTAAAGCCACTTTGATACAATTTATATTGTTAAAATTATTTTTACCAATACTCACACCTGAAACTTAATATATATGCTTAATTTATATTATAGTATGTTATATTGTTCAAATAGTTTTCAATATTATTTGTGTCAATAAAAATGAATTAAATGTTCAACATTTGTTCTTATTTAATTGATTATAAGATTACTATAGCAATATATAGTTATGTGTATGTATCAGAGCTCAAACAGACATCTCCGAAGTAAGTCTGTTAACGTCAGTGGTTCCATCATGCCATCTCAGCCTGCTGTCAGCTGCATCACCTAAAGGAAAGTCAGGCGTTTAGAAGTTGCTGAATGTGAGGAAGAGCTGGAAAAAGGCAGCAGACAACCAAAAGACTAAATGGACAGATTGCTACAGACTGACCAACAGAGGAAGGTTCTGAGTGGCAAGGACAGATGCAAGGTCAGGGATCTCCTCTTGACGAAAAAAGAAAGTGCATCAAGGATACAAGCCTATTTCTCTCAACCATTGTTGTGCCTATCCTCCTGTGCATCCAACTTCATTTCCACTTCAATTTTTATCAACCTTCTGCTCGCCTCTCAAGGAGATAGGATACAAGCTCTGACACGAATTAGCCCTCAGATTGACTGATACTGTGGTGCCCAAGGGACGCTGGGTAAAAAAGCTCTCGCTTTCCCCCTTTTTCCCCCCTATTTTCCTTCTTAACTTCTCCTTTTCTGATGCCTCCAACTTCGTCCTGTTTTTCCCCAGTGGCTCCTTGTCAGTCACCTGTCTGTGCCATGTCACCTTCTCCTTCAGCACTGACAGGCAGCCGCCGCTGGGTTCTGACGGAGTAATTTGCTCTGAATTTACAAAACGTTCAGCATCAAAGATGGCAGCTGGCTTGTGTGGAAATGATTGCATTAAGAGAACTATTGAGGGGTCTATTTCTGCTCATCATCAAAGCTGACAGACCTACAAGTTTTTTTCAACAATTTTTTAGATTTTTTATTAGGGGACACATCAAGACATCACTGTCAACATGACCAGAGACCTCTGACGTCTGCAACCAAGCCTGTGATTGGTCACTAGGAATGAGAAATGCTTCCAAAACCTTTTAGTTTCCACAGTGCACATGGTTTGCATTAATTTGTTAGAAACGTATGCATTAAACGTTAACCTTTCCTTTATTGAATGGTCCTATGTACCACCATGTCCTATGTTGCACCGCCAAATGCTGCAAATGTACATGTAAAAAAAACCCAGGCACTTATGTCACTTCCTTGTATGCATTATCCAATATCTCAAAGAGTAGGAGAACCTGTAAATTCACAAATCTGGCTTCATCTCTATGCTACACTCACAAGTAGGGCTGAGCTCTCATATGAAATCGTGATAAACCTCAGGATGATTGTGATGATAACATTTCACTGTCCTTCGGGTGGGACGCTGCATTCCATGAGTAAAATCTTTGCATCGTATAGCACCATAAACTGTGTTGTGTTTATTTTAGTCTGTATTGATTTTTTAAGGTCATCTGCGTAATCTGTTTTTGTTAAAAACTAAACATGAAGATGTCATTAATGAACCCTCTTTTTTGTGGCTTTAGTTATTGTAGGATACACTTTTTAAACTGGCAGCGATAACAATTTACATATCAAAATAGATATCGCTATCGATCAGTATGGAAAAAAAATGATCAAGATTACATTTTTGCCATATCGCCCAGCCCTACTCACAAGTATAGTCTTTGCATGAACTTTTGAGTCACAACACACGTTATAATAATGAGCACTGCCCTTTGTTTTTCTTAATTAAAATATTAATTAAAATATAAAAGATTGTAAGGATAAACACTTATTGGTTAAAAGTCCTAGAACACCTGACCATCACCTCCATATGTGTTTATAAACATTCTGTTCGAAAACTATACTGTTGGGTGGGCCTGGGGTACAACAGTGTTACAATGTTTATTCCAATGTTGTTGAAAGGGGTTGATATCAGGACTCTTGTGCAGGACATTTGAATTCTCTAACACCATTCATGTCTTTATGGAGCTCAGGGTCACGCTGTCATGCCGGGACAGAATTTAGCCAATAAGAATACAATAATGTTTAGCTACAACATACAAAGGCATTCTAAACAACTGTGAACATCCAACTTTGTGGCAACAGTTGTGTGCTGGTAAGTTTTCACTAAATGTGGCCATATAGACGTTCTATAGAGTTTACAGAGACCCAAATTTTATCTCCATTCCAAATACCCTTAAAGCCTCCAGATTAAAATCATGATCTGCCCTGCATTTGAGAATGCATGTATAAGATCAGTCAGCTTGTACAGAATATGATCATTATTACAGTGTTGAAACATGTGCAGCCTTATGGGGATAAGTAGAGATTATTTGGACTGGTTGAAGCCTTGTGAGACCCTTTCAGGTTTGGAAAGAGCAGACTGCTGATCCAGCCTGGGAGCTAGAGAAGTGTCTGCAATCAGGTATTGACGGAAGCGCGTAGGCTCATCTTTCGCTGTCCTGCGTCAGGGCGATTCCTCACCGATATTATTGATTCCCAGCAGAGACCTCATCTATTACTGAGCGACTGTAGCCAGATGAACCAGGCGCTATTGCTGAGCAGAGGCATTCCTCTCTTGTAATGCTATACTACCAGGTCAATTTTTTGGACCTCTGCATATTTAAAAGCTGTTCTTTTCCTCAGTGTAATACACATTGCTCATGTTGTTTTAAATGATTATTTTACAATTCTCTTGAGAGCCTTGATTTGTTTATATTGATTGCTAGAATTAAGGACGAAGCTGTTTCTTTTCTATTTTTTTTTTTTTACCAGTGAAATATTAAAGCACAGTAATTTTTTTTTCAAAACCTTTAAAATACGACGTGAGGAATTGAAAACAAATACTGTCATTGGTGTCATTGTACCAAATACAGTAGTTTGGAATAACCACAAAAAGACATTATGTCTTACTTTTTATTCCCTCATTCGTTCAGATACATCAGATAAAGTATAATAACAAGAGCCAACACTGGCTGCAGTCATCTGAATACTAGTATAATCTTTACTATCACTTCCTGCTACACTGACATCTTAATTTTAAGACTATTTAAGCAGCTTATGTCTTGTGTTTTTCTCAAAAACTCTTGCCACTTTTAAATGATTAAGTTTTAAGTTCTTTTGTACTGCCTTGATTGTTTCATGTCTTGTCTTACCCATTGATTGTGTTTATCATTACTTGATTGTAGGTTACACAGGCAACCTTTCAACTTTAATTCTGTGTTCATTTAAATACGGATACTCACTTTGTTTGCTGAGTCCAAAATTTTCACTGGGTGGCACCGTGTAACAGACAATATGTTAATACTACAATAGTTAGCATATTAAAATCATATTTATCGCCTTGTACAGTATACGGTATAAGTAGATTTTGTTCACTATAATTAGTAGAAAAATTCACTATAATAATAATAACAACATAGAATACTATACTTTTATTTTAAAGTGTTTACACTGTCAGTCCTCTACGTTCTCCAATACAGCAATATAGTGAAAGAAAGACAAATAAACCAAGTTAATCAAAAGTTAATGCACCGATTCCAGTTTACATTAAAATAAGATATGGTGTAAGAACCATATAGGATCTTTCTCCACCTGGTTCCTCACATTTTACATGATAGTTGTAAATAAATTGTCTCAAAAGGATATTAATCTTTTAAATTGATATTAATTATCAGCTTGGACCTACCTGTTGCTGAGTTTCAGACAATTCTGGATATTTACATAGTTAATTAACTAGAAACTATTTCCCTATACCCTATAGCTTCAAGACTGGACTGTATCTTAACCTCAGTAGTGTAATGAAAGCAGATTCATTGTCTTGGTTTGACTCAGACTTGTGAGTAAATTGCTGCACATGAGTGGCTAAAGTGAAGGGCTGTCTAAATGTTCTCCTTGACTCTAGTCCCTGGTTCTCCCTGACCCCTTTCTTAGGGGTCGGCCTAGTCACCACACACACTCAGGTGCATTTCCCCAGGGACGCTGTCAGAATACATCCAGCACATGCAGCCATTTTCCACTTCACATCCCATCGGCTGCCAAAACACACACACACACACGCACACACAAATTCACAACCACCCCCATCATCTTGGATTCTCTAGTTTGGATGTATAATGAGTGAAATAGGCACATAACATACCGCACTGAATAAGAAGCACAACTGGATCATGGAGCGAAGGTGGATTTGGCTTTCACTGGGTTAATTTTCTCTCTTTTCCCTTCTGCTTATCCTGGGTATGGGGAAAGAATGAATCCAGCTTAACGATAAAATAATGGATGTCATTTTTGCAGCAGAAATGGAGGTGGGGGGTAAGAGTGCATTACTGTGCAGCTGAATGTGGCCCGTGCCAAGGAGTAAATTTGAGTGAAGCCGTACGATGTGACATCATTTACTCAGAAATTCCTAATTTGTCAGCATTAATATTTCAGCTGCAGCATTGCCTGTCACTGAGTGCCAGAGATGACTGATCAATCTATAAAACGGCTGAGGCTAATTTATTGAATATTTATGTGCAATGTCATGTGCGGAGCGCGAGCAGAATTTATTTCACTCACTTCTCTCTCTCTGGTTGAGAACTTTTCTAACTAACAGATTTTTTTTTTCCAGGAAGGGAAAAGATGCATAACGATAATGGGGCACACACCGGGCGCGAATGCGTTTTGCAGTATGCAGCGAGTGCTTAGCGCACTTCTCACAGACGTAGTCTCACGTCCATTGCAGTGTCACCATTCTAGTCAATGAATTACGGCAACGTGCCAGTTTGTGATTGGGTTGCGATGATTCACGGTCTTGTACAGGGTGATCCAACCAACCGCAGTCCATTATAGCTCTCGACTCTCGCTATAATTCCACTTTTATTGTCTTTGCTGTACAGTGTTCCTGAGCAACGTCCTCTTAGCGGGTAATGCGCCTGTGTTGCTATGTTGCGACTTGGTGTTTACTGCCTCGTCTGGAAAAATGTGTTTATTTGCAGGTACATCATGCACTGGTCTGAGATGACAGTTTTGGTTCAGACAGCATAGTTTCTAGCGGCATGTCAGAGTAAACTGCTGGGAGAGCAGACAGCAGAGCAGAGCTTAGAAAGGAACCATTTGTCCTTCAAAACTACCCCATGAAGATCATTACGCGACTAAATTAACGCTGACGGGGTACGACCGTGGCATTCTGTGGCCTGTAGAGAAGTGTGACTAGGGCTATTATATTTGGATGGCTTGAGACATGTGAGCAGTGGTTTCTCAGCTGTGTCTGTTCTGCATGGAAATCGGTGACACTTTCTGGTGGCGGAGTGTACGTGGTTTCGTCTTTATGCTTTACAGTACACTGAACAAGTCTATTTCTACTCCACACCTCGTATCAGCCCCTCCAATACCCTCATTATCCCGTCACTAATTACAAATTCTCAAGTCAGTGCCAAGCATTAAAATAAGACAGTGCAGCGAGCATATGGCATAATATCCTATTAATGAACACTCTAAATTCAAACTCAGGTCAGCTGCTCGTTTCGTGTACGTGTCACCGATCCAAAGGGAGAGAAAAAAGTGACCTTCTTTTAAAATGCACAGACTGATTTGAGGAGATGGGAGCCTCAGGCAAACTCATTGTTTTACTTGTTTAATTTTTCCCAGCAATTATTGATATAATATTGTGAGGGGTGGAGGAGAATGTTTTTTATTCTTTTTTTTTTTTAAAAAAAAAAAAAAAAAAAAAAAGATGGAAATTTTTTCCTGATTTGCATGTCGACTGGGTCAACCATTTTTTTTTACTATTTCTGTTCGTGCATTCTCTCTCAACAACTCCACAACTTCTCTATCTCTAGAGGAATGCCGGGCTACTTGCATCCTCTATTACAATTGTGTAAAAAAACAAGTTTATTTACATTCTACTCCTAGTGCATAGATTTAATGTTAACCGCCAAAAAGCCTGATAGATTTGACCATGGATCAAGTTTTTTTTGAGATAATCTACAGATATGACCCTGTCTTCTGGAGGAGACATAATAAAATAAAGAAAAAAATTCTGATGTATCTCGGCTAACATTAGGTCCAGTGCAAAATTACACAAAGCAGCTCCCTCACTGTCATTAACCCATACAAGAAATAGGACATGACAATATAACCCGAGTTCACACACACCCACACTCTTACACACTCAGCATATCAGCAAGGCTCAGCCATGGGGAAGGTGATTTATACTGACAGGGATCCATTTCAGCTGGGCTCTGGCTTTGTCTCCAGGGGAAAGCTCCCAGGGTGACTGATCATGCCGACTCCAGGCTAAAGCTCAGTCCCGAAGCTGCTGGAGCAGTATGGGGAATAGTTTGTTTTCAGAAGCTTAATCCTCTAGAACAGCTGTGCGAGACATGGACTTGGATCAGTCGTGTGGGGGACAGAGGCGACTGCAGGTGCAGAGATTTGGGTTGGCTCTTGTAAATGAACCCTATGTGCCTGGCTTCTCAAATGCACATATTAAGATAGGACAGAATCTGGGAAGCTTTGGCAGTGCTGGATCAAATTACAAGTGTCTGTATTGTGACTAGATTATCATCTGCACACAACATATAACCACAAGCACATTGTGGTGATTCTAAAGGACCATTCCTCCTGACATAGCCCTGATAGACTGCAAAACAATAGGAACAACGGGACAAATGATGTCAAAACTAAGTTATGCTATCTCCAATAAATCATTCTACTTAGCTTGCATCAATAGCTATTTTGGATAATTATCAAGACTTGAGTGTTGAGTGTTAACACTGTGATATTGTTGGACTGCCAATTGGATGATCAGGGTTCGATTCCCAGCACCACCAATTTGCCACTGTTTACCCCCAATTGCTCAGTTGTATAAAAGGAAATAAATGTAGGTTGCTCTAGAGCGTCTGCCAGATTCTGTAAATGTAGTTATTCAAGATGTTAGCAGGTATAATATAATACCTAGATAACTAACTAACCAACCAACCAACCAACCAAACATTTCATTCAATAAATAACAAATCAATTAATCAATTATCTTCAGTGATTCATTTATACTGGTCAGTAGTATGGTGGACACAAAGCCAATCAAAGACATCTGAATGCTGACTCGCCTATCACCAGTTTTACAAAGAATATAAAGCAAGACCTTAAGGAGAACATGTAGAGAAATCCCACACATTCAGTGACCCTAATTCAGGATGGTACTAGAGACCCTGGAGCTGTGAGGTTGGCAAGTCAATGCTATCTGCTGTGCTCCCATGCCTTCCTACATCAATAATTGGTTTCCCAATTATAGCCCCACAGGGCTGCAGTTCACCACAGTTTTGAAATAGTGTTGCTTTAACAACCCAATTAAAGCAGTTTTTACCATCTAATATGAATCTAGGTGTCTTTGGCCAGGCAAATCACCCTACTGCACTGGACTTTGGCTCTCCAGGATGGCAACCAGGGAATCCTGATATACCCTGTGGAAAAGCTACATGTACTAATAAGCTTATTACAAAGGATAACAAAGTGTTATTATTTTGTTGAAAATGGCTAAGTGGCTAAGAAAAGCAAATGCTTAGACGATACGTGGAGACAGAGATTTAAAAAATCCTAGAGAGTTTATAAAACAAATAGTGTAACTAATACATTTCGATTTATTCTGTCAATTTATTAACCAGATTTAGGATAAAATTACAGTTTAATATGAGACCAAATGTGGCATGGGGGGGGGGTGTTAGTACAAGGGTTGTTAGCCTTGTTTTTCTAAAAAGGTTTTTTTTTCCTTCATTTTGTCACCGATGGAGTTTTGGTTCCTTGTCGTTGTCGTCTCTGGCTTGCTTAGTTGAAGACTCTTAATCTACAGATATTAATCTGTTTTATAATTGTCTTATTTAATTTGATTTTGTAAAGCGGTTTTAACACAATTTCTATTGTTAAAAAAGGGCTATATAAATAAAGGTGACATGACTTGATAATTCTAAATGCCCACACACTTTGGGCCCCCAAAGATCTATTTAATTAGCAGTTAGAACAGTAATGTAATAGTATGTTAAGTGCAGTATAGGTGTGGTAGGGGGACCAACATTATATTATTCATGCCCTGTAGGTGACAATAGGGGTACTGGTTTTATAACAATATCGATGGTTGACAGTCTAGTTAACTGTGGTGCAAAAACATAGCAAAGATTTCTCTAGTTTTAGACAGATTATATATTTATACCTTTGTTTAGAAATTAATTTTAGTGTGTTGCAGCTATACACACACACAGTATTAATAATAATAGCCAAAGCAGACGAATCACGTGTATCATAGGCACGTTCAAGTGGTTTTATATATATATATATATATATATATATATATATATATATATATATATATATATATATATACTTAAATGGCAATGTGTTCCTAGTGGGAAGTATATATATGTATATTATGTCAAGTATACATCTAGTGTGAAAGGGGAAAATGTTTCATGTGAATTATAGGAATGTTTTTTATTTAACCCTTAAGGAAAAAGAGGCTTAAGTGCACATATAAGTTAAGAAAAGCACATGAGAAATGGTTTTATCAAAGAGCACCTTGATACAAAAGGTCATCTGTGTCTTGATGTGCCGATTTTATTGTTGAGTTGGAGCCAATGGAGGACTAATAAAAAAAACGACCTCAATAAAAACAGCACTGCCTATGCAGTATGCAAATGATTGCGTAAAGGATGGAGGCCAAAGTGAGAGGAGGCCACATGGTGTGTGTCGGCCTGGCCCATCACTCTTCATGCCAGGGACTTTATGCTCTTGTTCAACTGATAAGAGCCAGGAGAGGGCACCTGTGGAGGGTCACCTCTGCTGAAGGTGAGGGCAAGCACTGCTCCACATTGCCCCCCTACTGTGGTGACACACACACTTAACAATAACACAGTGACCTGCACCAGAAGCTCGGTCATTTGCTCTGAACTCTGGGGCAGCGTTAGACACTTTTCAAATTTCTTCTCAACTCTCTAAAGCCATTTTCCAACTGTCCAACTGTCCAACTGTCCTTTTCTTACTTTTATGTTTTACTCTTTTCAAAAGAAAATGTCAGCATGATGTCAGGTGGGTAATTAATTTCAGGATGTTATTAATTTTAATAAAAATCTGCATATTTATTAGTCAGTTTTGGAACAGCAGAAAGTACAAAAAGAAATCATAAAATCATACATCTATATACTCATCAAACACATTATGATTTGAAGCATTTTACATTTACAGCATTTAGTAGATGCCAGTTATCCAGAGTGACATAATAAAGTGCTTTAAGTCTTTATCAATGAATCGATCAATTTTGGTTTGCTAGATCACAGCCTAAGTGCAATTTAAACCCAAGACAGTTGGAAAAAGAGCAACAGGTTTTTAATTGTCTTTTGAAGACAACCAGTGAGAAAAGTCTTGACGTAGACCTACCTTGTATCCAGAGGAATGTACAACTGAGCAATTAGGGGTTAAGGGCCTTGCTCAGGGCCCACAGAGGTGGCTTGGTGGTGCTGGCAATCTAACCCCAGTCTATCTGGTATCAGTCCAACACCTTAACCACTAAGCCATTACTAAGCCATCACTTTTAATTTTATACAAACCCAAAACTGAAATGTGGGAACGAGACAAAAATCTTTATCACGTGTCTTTAAAAAATAATGAGTACATCATTCCATAATACTTACAATTAGGAGTATAATGATTATATATTATTACAACTATCCAGAAAGAATCACATTTCTGCAGCTTGCTTCTTTGGCACTATTCGTCCCTTTTGGGTCAATTTAAATGTTGAAATAATGCTAAAAAAACTGCTGTACATTGCCGCACATTTGCTTTAACTTTGTGTGAAATGCAGCAACAGTGTAAGATGTGTACATTAGCTAACGAATCCTGATTACTTATGCATAATATTGAGCATAAGTCCTGGTGAAGAAGAGATAGATGGATGTATAATATCTGTGCATTTACATTGCAATAAATATAAAATGCAGTAAAAACACATATTACAAGACTAAAAAAAGAGTTATATCACTTTTTAAAATTCTAAAAAAAAAGGAAGGTCAAGAAGATCCTAAGGTTAATAAGCAAGAGAAGTGGATATATTTTTAAGGAGAATAAGAATAGTATAGAGTGAGAGAAGCACATATTCAGACTGTACTCTTTTACTAAGAAGGACCTGGCATGCTCACTTGGCACACAGTGTTGCCAAGTTGTTGGATTTACCTCGAAGCCTGAGGGTTTCGACATGAAAAGACTTTATCGTCTCGAGGACCCTGTGGAAACCTCGGGGACGGCTTACTCTGTTGTAGTGATGGAGAGGAGAAAATGCAAGATGAATGGCAGAAAATAAGGGGGAGAAAGACGAAGCGGGAAATACACAAAACAGTCCAAAATCCACAGCCCGGTTGCCAAAAGAGAGAAAGGAGAAAATGGGTGCCATGAGAACAATGATGTAAAACCATCGAGTGGAACAACTGCCTCTGGCAACATCGTCAGCCCAGCTAGATTCAGAGGCTCACATGGCACCAGTCACATAGGAAGTAATGATTAAGAAAATATAAAAATGATTTATCTATAGTACGTACTGTATGTTGTTTGATGCATGTAGATTCATGTCTTAATTTAGAATGACTTGGTGGTGGTGTGTGTGTGTGTGTGTGTGTAAAAGAACGTGCAGATGAATCAGCTCTTAAAATCAGTACAAGGTTGCAGGTGGATGTGTACCTAGAAGTGTAGAGCTCATCTGTCAGACTGAGAGCACATGGTTAAGTGGTCAAATGGAAAATTTGCTGCTGCCTGTTTTTACTGCGGAAATGTGTGTGTGGAGGAAGTAGGCAGGTCATCAAATGAGGATATTTTTATTGAGAAATGCTGCAAAAAATTGTCTCCCTTAACCAGAAACCCCGTCTAACAAACCGGCGGTTAGGCTACCAGCCAGATAAACAGGGAACTCTGATACAGCCTGTTTATGTGCTTTAAAAAAACTGTGCATCCGTGAAGTTCACTTAAGCTCACCAGCATAAACATTTTCATGTAAGGAAACGATATTGTTAACAATGTTTAAAGTAGTTAAACTAGTTTGCTATATTTTGTAGCTATAAATATAAGAAACTGGCTTTTTATAATGATGTCTTCCAATTTACTTTCTCCAGCTGTTATGGTCCAAATTTATATTAATATTAAAACTAAAGAATATTAATAAAATATATTTTGTCACATACAAAATCCATACACCAGATGATGTAGTGAAAACTGCCATATTTCATAGAAAAGAATAAAAAACTATAATATAAAGTGACTGTAAAATATTTTTTAGCTGTACAAGTAAACGGACAATTATATAGTAAATTTATATCTAGTTAATTTTATACGTATAGCGATTTTAACAAATTGATATTGACCTTTTAACTGCCATGATTCATAAAAAAGAATAAAAAACTATAATACAAAGTTACACTATAAATTATTTTTTTATCTGTACAGGTAAATTGACAATTATATAGTTCATTTATATCTAGTTAATTTTATTCGTATAGGGATTTTAAAAAATGGATATTGTCTCAAAGCAGCTTCACCGGTCATAAGAAATATTTAAGAATAAAGATTATAAATATATGTGCAGAAGCAAATATGACCTTGTGTGTGGCAGTATGACAATTTGTGAATTGTGTTTGGATTTTTTTTTTCTCCCAAATCAGAATAAACGCATGGTGTCATTAGCTTTGTGCTAATAAAAAAAATCTTATTTCAGTGTTTGTTTTTTTCCTCAGCCTCAATGATTACTAATATAAATTTTGAACATGCAGCCAAACTGGATCCATACATTTAAAAAAAGCTGCTCTGACATGCTATTTTACTAGATGAATAAAAATGGTTGATTGTACATTTATGCAATGTTTATGCAACTTGGTTATAAAGCAGAAAATAAATAAAATAACACCTACTATGTTCATTTCAACCAATCATATAAAAATAAATCTATTTTTCGGATCTAAAACCTTTAAAATGGGTCACATTTGAAAAACAGAAAAGTTAAATATAACAAATCACATCTGAAAGGGCGAAAGGAAGAAGGGGTACAGATTGCCAGTCCATCACAGGGCCACACACACACACACACACACACTCGCATCAGCAATTTAAAATCACCAATCAACCTAACATACATGTTTTTGGACTCTGGGAGGAAACCCACACAAGCACGAGGAGAACCCTGGAATCGAACCCGGGAACTTCTTGCTGTGAAGTAGCAGTGCTAACCACTAAGTTGACTTATTAACCTTATTACCTACTAACCTTATTATAACTAAACTTTTATGTAATGTTACATCACATTAAATCCAGGTTTCAATGGTATTAATACAAAGATCGGTGCTAAAAGATAACTTTTAAGCAGGACCTGCTGCTATAGAACTTCATTATGAAACATATTCATTTGCTTTATTTAGTTAAACGTGTGTAAACAAGCGGAATGATTTTTAGGTTTATGTATGCACAGTCAGACACGTCTCAGTATGTACTTAATACAAATGCAGCTCCAGTATGCCAATGTAGAGGTAATAGTGTGTGCAGCACATAGCGTGCCTATTTAACCCCCATACGTTTAATCACCACCATTTTCCACTTCATTTCCATACGCCCTGAGCCACAGCCGCTCACACAACCCGCCATGATAAACACACTGCGCGTTTTCTTTCTGATCAGATGTTGCTACCTTATTTCGGCTTGAATTGAGACACAGATTCCCAGATGTCCAAAAGTATATGTGACTTTTAAATAGTTGCACAAAGTCCTGTGCACAAACCCCCTAAGCTTCACGGAGACATGGTATGTTCTGGTTGGAGTAAAATAACACAGAAGAAAGTGGGGTTTCTTGCTTTAATAAAATGATATTCACCCTCAATACGCAAAATGTCTCTCTCTGTAATGCCACATTGTGTTATATTAGGTTTTTGTATAGTATTGATGGTTTCTATAATTGTGACGTGATAGTGGGGGTATTAAAAGGTGTATCAGTTGGGTAAATCCCCACTGAAGGCCCAGGTACCAAATGCACCGCAACTAGATCCACAGTTTTTTTGAATGTTTAAATAATTTCTCTTTTCAAAATATTACTATATTTATAATATAATATCGCCTGAATTTGTGCTTATTAGTTCAGTAATTAGTAATTCTGAACAATGAAAATAACCCTTTGTTTAACATTCTAAAAACATATTTGTTTATATTGACTTAATATAATTTGTCTTTTTAACCAAACCTGAACAAGATTATTAGTACAGCAATATTATTGCTACTCTATCTATCCACCCAACCCCATTCTCAAAAATTACCCAGCTCCGATATCTGTCTGTCCACCCTTCTATGCTTGGACTGCTCCAAACTAGTTACTGATGGGAATTGCCAAAACAATCTTCTAAAGATAAAAATGGCTAAGATAATATAATACAATTTAAACGATTTTCTAATGCATTAAAAGCTTGTACTTAAAACCTGTACTGAGGGGGTTCATAAATATTTCTTACAGTTTAACAGGTCTATCACTTTAAAAAGTTAAAGGACACCTGGTGCACAGCGATGCAGTGGCTGGTTACACCTCTACAGAATATTGCTTAAAAATCGGAACTGCTTGCTGTGTGTGTTGCTGGCAGTAGAGCAGTGGATATGGCGGACAAACTCGGTGGGAAGATGGACGTGGCTTTGAGGGCAGAATCATACAGAGCGCTGTCTCTTTGGTCAGCATTTAACCACAGAAGCGGAAGGTGCCTCTCACCATGGGGTACGGATACACAGAACGTTTTCTGTTCCTCATGCTGGGAAACACCGACCTTTTGATCTTTCCTGCACATACTACAGCCTTACTCGCATGAGTGAAATGCACACTGCTTATTCATCAGAAATAGCATCATCAAATCAATTAGGCAAATTTATCGAAGGGGTTCTTTTATAAAGAAAAATATATCAATATATGGGTTTTCAGGCAAAAAAAAATTGAAAGAATAGTTATAGAATAAAAGAATAATAATGCTTACATAGGGACAATAACTGTGTGATTTCATCCAGATTCCCATAACTGCCTGGTGAAATTGCCTTTTCGATGTTCAACTTCAGTTAATAATACACTTTTTTTCGGTTTTCCATCCAATTCTTTCCGTCCTAAAGGACCTGCCATAAATAAGGAATTAAAAATGCATACCGTGCAGAATGAGCCCCATTGATCTCTCAGTAAGGAGCCCATATTTGCCTGCTTGCTTGATTGTCACAGTTAGTGTGAATTATGTGGAACATGTGTTGAATTTACAAGATAAAGGGTTGGAGCCCGATAACTCCAGACGGCATTTGATGTGACTGAAATGGCTTTGCTGACAGACAGGGCAAAAGACTACACCTGCCCTCTCCCTCCTTGTCTTGTTTTTGTTATGAGAGATTGTGTGCTAAATGGAGTGTGTGCTCTGTGCACTCTGAAAATTTGGTATCGTAATGAGTGCCGTAATGCTGCTCCGTATTGGACGTAGAACGCAGAGAGGCAGCAGTGAGCTGTGTGCCCAGCATGGCTGCAAGACTGAGCCACGGGACATTCTGGCCTTTTTGCATACACACATGCATGGGTCGCTGTTTAGGCAACATTGATATAGCTGAATAGAGTCTCTAACTGAGGCTCAGCAATGAAGTAGAAAATGAATAATGTTTCTTCAGAGAGTAGTGAGAGAGCCATATGTTGACATTTATAGTGATGCCTCCATGACTGTAACACCTCAGAGCTCAATGGCAAAACACACACACACACACACACACACACATCCTCCTCCTTCTTTCAGCAATTCAAGTTTTATCCCTGTCCTCTCTTTTGTATTTCATGGACTACTAGTGTTTTCAAAGTTTGTACATGATTTATTGGATTGTTAATACAGACTAAAGTAGAACACAATTGCGTTTAAAACACTCCCACTCCCTGTTTATCTCCCCGTGCGCTTTCCTCCTCCCTTCAACCGTTATTAGTGACTCAGTCCTCCTGTGGAGAAACAAACTTTATAAAATTCTCCTTAATCTGCCAAGCGTAACCTATTTTCCTCTCGATGCAATTAACTGCACCAACATTTACAATAATATGATTACAGCCACTTTGGCAAAGTCGGAACGGGATTGAAAGAATATTAGGTATCAGCGAGGGGTTGATCGTAATGGTCGTAGTTTCAGGAGACTTGCATTTTCTTTGAGCAAATAGAGAGCCCCTAAATTCTCCTTAGGCTCTAAAAACCAATGCAGTGGAACGATGATAACAAACGCAAAAGCATCCACTTCCCTTCTCTTTCAGGCTTTTTCACTTTCGATCCCGGGTTCTTCCCACTTCCTACCTCCCTGAATTAATTAAGCCTTTCATGGGCATGTAATTAGGAACATTAGCAAGTCATAAAATTGCCACCAGTCTTTAAATTATGTGTATGCCCACAGCAATTTGTTTGCAATTCCTTTTTTAAAGACATTGACACCATAGGGGTCAAAACATCTACCTAGTTGCCCACTGTGCTCTCTTGCCTCTGGTCCCAATAAAGAGCTGTCTGTCGCTCAGGTTGTGGATAATGCAAATTGAGTGCTTTTCTTAAAAGGGCTGGGCTCAAAGGGTTTCCTCAGTTGGAAACACATTATGTTTATCTAGTCATGACTTGGGAGTCAGGTCAAAGAACAAAATTGATCTGAGATGTGTTTTAGACTATATACACCCTGTATACATCAAAAAAGATTTTAGTAATCACTTTAACCTAGCCATAAACCATAGACCATAGATCTTCTGTTGTAACTCCAATTCCGTTGGACAGAGAAGGGTTTAAAGCCTTTATTGTGCCTCTGTCCAATAAAGAATTACAAAGAGAAGAAAGTGACAAACCCCATCATCGTTCGTCGTCTGCTCATCCCGGCTTCCCCTAGACTAGTGCTAAAAAAAAAGAAAGACGGGGGGGGAAAAGAATGGTATTGAGTTTGTTTGTGATGAACATGCCATCAAAAGGTTGAAGGCATCAGCAGTGTAAAGTGTAAGGGTGATTGTAACACACAAACCTAGCCATAGATTCTATCAGCTAAAGGCATCCCTGACCCTGTAATAACCATATTCCATTGTTTCTGTTTACTGCCCAGGAGAGAGAGGAGAAAAACCGAAAGCCTGGCGATATTGATTCCCATCCCCTCATATTGAAACCAGATATTGATTTTCTTTCTTTTTTTTAAATAGGAAAAAGTGCATTGTTCAAGTGAATGAGATTTCTTCAGGGATTTGGTGAGAGAGGAGCTAAAATGAGCATCCTTTGGAACATAGTCTCTGGCGGATTTGGTACAGAGGTTGATAATTGAATTCAGCGATTGGGCTCTTGCATGTGGCGTGAGAGTTTTTGAAGGCGGAAAAAAAAGAGCATGCTGACATGACTACCTCTATTTCTGACATTTTTTAAAATATCCTATTTCTTCTTTGAATTTTATATGAATCCACGACAGCAAAACATTAGCCAAGATTGTCCCTGAATGATGAGGCAAATGATAGGACATTGCAAGGGCTGTGACACTGCAGTGTGGTCCTCGATCGCAGTGGTAGCCCTCCTGTCATTGTCTTCTGATTAGTCCCCTCAACATCCAATGCCAGGCCTGGCGTCTATTTCACATTCAGAGGGCGTGCTCTCGTCTCCCACTCAATTTGCAATTAAGACAAAATTTAGACCACTGAAGCCTGAAGGCAGGTGGGTGTCCTCAGAGCATGTTGCTTAGCAACTGCGGTGGCGCATGAATCGATGAGCACCTGTGCGGCAGGAGCCAGTGCAATAAGGAAGCACAGGACGTGTAAAGCCACGGTCACGGTCGTGCCTGAGACACTGAGATAGAGCAGCCCAATCCGGGCGCATGGGGGAAGGAGGCTTATCTGGGCCAGACATGTTAGACTAGCGCAAAGAAGCAAGCAGACTTGAGTCCTCAGCAGCTTGGGTCAGGGTCAAAGGACATTGTAGCTCTAGTCCTGGTTTCTGAACGATCCTCCTGATCCCCTGGGAGCTGTATGAGTGTCAGCATGCAGTAAGCAGGGACAGGGACAGGGGGCACTGATGCTATCTTTAGCAGTGATTTTCAGTGTGTGTCCCTGTGGGACAACCTAGCCTTAGGCTGATCACACCACCCAGAGGCCTTTAGAGAAGACAAGCAGGTTGATTTGCAATCACAACCCTCACTCTAACGGAAATTTTTGAGTAAATGGATTTGATATGTATGAGTTATATTTCTGTCATATAAGGCTTTTGCATGGTCTTATTTAGTTTAAACATTTGCATCCATCCATATGGTAACAACAGGGGCCATTCTGTCCATCAATATAGATGAGCGGTCATCTTTTTTATCAGGATACTGACAGGAAGTTGACTGCAGGCCACTGGATTTCGTTTCCTTCCTGTCTTGTGGCATTGTTCCACTACCTGCACCCATATTATAGCCAAGCCTGGGAGGGACACCTGGACTTAGAAAAGAAAAAAGAAGAGACACACAAAAAGACATACTTACTAGGTAAGAATCTACAGTTAGACACATGCTCTAGGCACTTAAAGTCCCAAAATGCAATCAAATGGTATTTATTGCAATAGTAGGCCATAACCTTAATCTGTGTCTAATTGGTCTGTTTATAGTAGTCTTTTCTGACAGTAGTCACATAATCAGTATTATATTTGCTTTAGTTTGCTGCCATATTATTATTTTTAACGCCTGTATGTTTTCAGGAAGTTTTTTTTTAATAATTAAAGACATGAAATATAATATTTATAACTTGAAATGATAATAAAATGCAATCTGTTCATATGTTTTTCTTATTTCAATAATTTATTTCTGGAGATCCAGGCAGAAATATGTTGTCCTGTGTATGCCATATAGACCCTGTGTGCAGAATCTCTCTTACTGAAAGAACATTTCTATTGTATAGGAAATGTCAGGTCAGATTAAATTAAAATATAGTTGAATATACTGTATATATACACCGGTGTTTAGGTCAGTCTGCTGGAAAATACCACTAACAAGAGACAAAAACTATCATTAATTGTGTACTTCTAATACTTGCGTCATCCAAATAGATTTCATTCCCAGTTCAGAGAAATACTCACTCTCCAGTCTCAGTCAGATGCCCTGTAAATGTTCGATAGGTTAAAACAAATAATACAAATAAAACATTGACGTACAGTAAAGTATCTGCATCTGTATTGTTCTTGGTCCAGTTTGTTTACATCCCTTTTCACTGTAAGAACAAACACTGACAAAGTGATGTATCTTATGCATCTTACGTCTCGGATAGAGTTACTCATGTCTCATTGTTTTCCTTGTCTCAAGAGCCTACTTTGCGTACTGAACCCTTAAAAACAGGCCTGTTTGGTGATAGTTTGCAAGCTGTTGTGACACAAGCTGCCATTGCCCACCGCAGATCAGCTAATGTATTTGCATGAGCTTGGATGCTGGGAACAGCAAATTGACTGAGCAAATAGGCATCTAACCACACAGTAGGGGGAGTCGTGTTGTATTCTTGCAAAGAATAGGAGAACACTCGCTATGGCACTCATGTGGAGAGGCATGCCTTATGAACACTTAGAGATGTAAAAGCAGGAATCTGGTAATAACATGCACTTACAAAATAGACTGAAAAGCAAATATAGATGGAGGGGACACTTCATTGCTATTAAGTGGTCGTGCCGAGGATCACTGGACCACAACAAGGAAGTGGAGAAGTGGTCAAGTAAAGACAGTGTGAATGGAAGAATGGTACATGATGGGCCAAAAGAGGGGAAATCAGTTGCTGCAAAACAGAATAATTGAAGTTCTTAGGTTTGACTTGGTGTTACAAACTTTAGGTTTGGTGTTGGGCTTTAGAACCTGGCATTGTTAATCCTGTTGCTTTTTATATTTACATACTTATTTGCAAATGAGACCAGATCCAACCAAGCAGGTAATGATGATTTTTTTTTTCAAGGATCCACCCATGGCAGCTTAGCTTAGATTTTGAAGCCACAACCTTCTTTTAGTAGTCCAACATCCTAATCACTTCCTTAAAAATGGTTTCCAAGGCTTGGATTTTCGCACACTAGGTGCATCGGGCTTGTTTGGATGTCAGTGGCTCAGTGCAATAGAGGTGGGGACAAAAAAGATGCTGTTGATTATGATATAATTCCGCTTGGCACAGTTTTCTAAAGCCACCCCGGCTCTGCCCCAGTCGCCGCAGGGGCCAGCCCAGGCCACGCGATGTGTATTAGAGACTCCTCAATTTCACACATGCTTACTCTTGAGTGAGGTTCGCATAAAGGGATTAGGAGGGGAGGAAGTGCAAGGGAAATGGGATGTTAGACACCCTGCTTAATGGAGTGACGGGGCCTGGGCCTGTGTCCTTTCTATTTCCACCTCTCCCCCCACAGCTCTGCTCTGGTGCACTGACACTCTAATCCAAGCTACACACTCTATACACATCCTGGCTACAGATTCTTAGCAGTGGGAGGCAAGACAAGGCCAGGAGGAAGAAGCTTTGCTGAACTTTTTCCTAACACTGCCAAAACCCCTAACTGTGCTCTTTTGTTACCTTTAATGAATTATGGTCTCATTGTATGGCTCGTGGCTAATATAATGATTCGTTTTGTAGTTCCTAGAAGTTATTTCCAACTGACTCTCAGGGTGTTCCATGACAGATAAGTGATTGACCCCTTGACTAAGATAACGAAACAAACGAATGAGTGAGAGGATTTTCAGTGACTGGGTCAGGGAGTGCTTGGGTAAATATTTCTAATTGTTCAGCCAAATAACTCTGCTTTTTAGATGATAAAGTAAGTACTGGGTGGAAAGCTGCTAGACCCCTGGAGATCTGAGCCATGGGCGGAGTCCTGGGAAAGGATACGTTGGAGAAACTCATCAGGGCATAACGTGAAGATGAGTGGGAGTTGTCTTGCTAGAAATCACTGAGGCATCCACTGCATGCCTTTCTGTACCACCTCCTGCCCAAACCACTCACTCTTTACCTGTATCAATTTCTCTGTACACTTTTTTTCATCAGCTTTCTCTGTCCCTTCTATTTTCCTTTTTTTCCCCCTTTTTTGGTCCTATCCACTCTGATGTGGACATGGGGCTAATCATGGCAAGGGGTCTCGACAAATTGCCCCCCAGCTCAGTTTTGATTGAGCCACCTGTGTCCCTTAGTGTGTATCCACTGGCTGACACACAGAGCTCCCAAAATCAGCAGACCTTAAATTGTACTTTCAACCTTTGTCAATGAAATTTTATATATATATATATATATATATATATATATATATATATATATCTATATATATATATATATATATATATATATATAAGCCTTAAGCTCTAATTTTTAAATTTTTTTTTTAAATTTTGTATAATAATAGACCAATATAAACTCAATTAACAAACAATTGTCTATATTTTATTAATTAAGGTCTGAATAGTTGTCACAGAACACTATTTAACTTTTAATAACTGATTACCAAAGAAAGATAATTCCCTTTTTATCTAATTATCACTTATGATAAATCCCATATTATTGAATGTGAGCGGTCATTTTTAAACAAATTTTAAATATGTTACGATTTTGTAATTACATTTATAATTTAGATAATTGGTCACTCAATAAAAAGAAAAAAAGAATCAGTTAACTTCATGAATGGAAATGAACATTAGGGATGACTGGCTTTTAACGCTTTATTGGTGACAGTGGGAATATGATAGTGGCTTCCTGGAGAGGTTTGAATTTCATGGGGAACATCCTGAAATCAAGGGAAAGCTCAGCATGACTCTGTTTATAATGCTAGATCGGCTGATTAGATATGGATGATCAGATAAACCAACAATTTTAAAGTGATTTTTCATGCGTTTACACACTATATTCAATTTAGATAGTAAGATTAGGCAGTGAATAATAGAAAAACATGTTCTATAAAACTATCCAGGGCACTAAATTATTAAGTGAAACATTAGCTAAAAGTATTTTTGGGGTACATTTAGTGCATCATTTATGTTCACCCAAATATAAAGCGTTCCTCATTGGCTTTTTTTGGGTGGATTAATTGAAAGCCTTTTTAACGTGACTTGAAAGGAAAACTTAAAAACCCCTTAACTTCACGCTGACCTTACATGTGAACATTGCTACCACTGTTGCTAGTATTTATTTAAACATATAAGATAAAAGCCACCATTTTCCAGCAATGTTTAATGTCAGTAATGGTGATAAAGTGGTGGTTGAGTAGTAGAGATAGCAAAAAAATGGTGTTATTAAGTTATTGAAGGAAAGATCTTGTTCGTGGTCATTTCCAAGAAACTGGTAAGGTATTTTTTTTTATTGTGTAAATAATGAAGATCTAGAGAATTTAATCGTTATATTCTTGTGTTCAATAAGATTCACTATATGTATGTGAGGCTGCTGTAATAGAAAGCAGAGGCCGGGCTCATACAGACCGAAGTAATGAAGAATTCCAGCTGCCAAGCAGGGTGCGCTGTGCTCGGACAGTGGGCATTTTTCATCCTGTAATGTGTGCACGGGTCATTAATTGTGACTTGCCATAGGTCCAGTGGGCTTGTCATTTGGGTATAGCACAACTATACATCTACACTTGCCCCTCCTCCAACACACACACTCCGCCTCCTTGATGTCTTGGTGTCCATAAGTGACTTGTGCCAACAGGGATCTTTTCTGGGATAGTTTGACGAATCCCCTCTAGTTCTAAATTAATATGAGGAACCTTAGAGTAAATTTGTTTTGGTGCTAGTCTTTTAGTTAATAATTATCCTTTATTATTTATGCTAGTGGTTATAAGGTAAAAAGAAGTTTGTACCATGTTTGATATTATGCACCGTATAGCCTGGAGCTGCCTGGAGGTCTGTGTTCCTTGCCTGAGGCAGGTTGTCTTCCCGTTGTGCAGCCCTGTATTGATTAGAGAGAGCAAGTGTGTGTGTGTTTGGTGGAAAAGCGACAGCAGTGGAAGAGTACTGTGCTCACTTCTATCTTTCTCTCCGAAAGGAGGAAGTGGGGATGTAGGAGGGCGCTTCATCTGTGTGATGTGTTTTGTCAGAAGCATCTGTTTGGACACAGGATGCACCGTAATCCCCGACCTTGAATGCTCCAACCTGCAATGAGCACTGTGCTCAGCTGTGGACCAGTGTGAGCCCATTAACACCTCTCACATACAGACTCTGAGCCTGGACCACTACAAGAGCCCACACACTATGCCACATACACAGGCAGTCCATAGCGCTCTCATTATGTGGTGCTGTAGAAGGGCCTTTCATTAAAGCTGTGGCTTTAGCTGGATATGTGCTGTTTGGGTTGTTAAAACAATTTTTCCTATCTTTTGTAAAAGGCCGATGAAGATAGATACACAGGTTAAGAAGTGTTTTTTAAAATAATATTTCTGTTCTAAACATCTGCAGACCACCGGACTAAAGCGAAGGTTATTTTTTTATAATGCTAAAATGCAATGACTTAACCACTGAATATTTATACACAGGAGACCGCCTCCAGCCATTTATGGAAGATTTCCTGACTGTTTGTTCATTTGTTAATTTTGCATGGCTAATTTACAATTGGAACAGTAGGGATAATGTGCTGAACAAAAAGGACCTTAATTACTGTCTGGCTGGCTCTAGTAGTGACTTCCCTATTGGATCCTTAGCACCACTGCCTTTTAATCGACACAAATTTTAACCCCCTCTATCGTTTCCTATTTCAGTCTATTTTCCCTCTGTATACTTTTTCTAAAAAATGAAAAAGCATGGTGGCTGAACAAATTTGATTTATTTGTAAATTTGTGCACCCAACTCTGCAGTACAACTGGAAAGAAGTCAAAGCATAATCGTTCCAAATAATAGTATTAGTTTATAATAGGAGTTTTACTGTACTGATCCATCCATGGCACCATTCAAGCTTTACAATAGACATGGAGGATTTGTTCACCTACTGTATATGCACAAATGTGATGACAGGAGCAGTGGGTGGGAGAGTGAATTGGCCCTCATATCATTTTCCAAAGGAAACTTATAAACATCTGCAAGGCCATCTTCACAGGGATCACTCATTCCAACTCAACAAGCCCATACCCACTGTGGCCAATTAACCAAATTGCCACAAAAAGAGCATTTTATTAGTATTTGTCTGTCGCTAGCAGTCCATCCTCATAAATTCTCCTTGAGGCGCAATGGAAAACAAATTGGCACATTAACTCGTGAATGGCTAAAGAGGCACTCCGGCTGCGCCTCCGGGGCTGCTGGGTATCAAAGTGTCTGCGGTTTGAAGCAATCTGTCTGCTTTATCATTCAGTGTGACACTGGGGCTGAGTGCGCCAGGCCTGCCGCGGGGGCTGTGCACCAGCAAAAGCATTAGCTCTCTTTCCCTTGGCAGGCCCAAGCTGTTTGCCATTGTAGCCCAGAGAGCCCTCTCTATTTATCTGTTATTACTTTAGAATTGGCAGTTCAAACGCAGGGGGGCCCTTCTGCTATGGCGGTTTTGGCTGCGGCATCTTGCCGTCTGCATTTTTTTCCTCTTTTCTTTCGGTATTCTTTTTCGCTCTTTTTTTTTTTTTATATTCGCTTCCCCCTGTTTTCTTTCTCCTCCTTCCTCCCCTTGCATCATCTAGCACCTGCCATTTTGCTCTTTCCAAATCATCCCCCACTACACACACACACACATTGCAGTTTACCACCAATCCTCACACAGTTCCTTGGTTCTTGCACAGTCTGCTCTCGTTTGGTGTGTGTGGCTGGTTGTGTTGTAGCTCTTGTATTTCTGTCCTAACCTACAGAAGCTTTATAGGGCATCAGGGTGAGCTCTCTAAATTTTCACAAGGATTAGCATGTTTGTGATTGCATGCGTGTCATGATAATCCTATTAGTAATTAAGTAGAGCGATTTCCAGAAGCAGCGAGTAAGCCAGACACATGTAACCCCTCACAGGGTTTCGACTACCAGATTGCTGCATGAGATGTAGTAAAGTTGCATTTGAGAAATAAATCAGATTCTTTTTGGATGCTGACCAGAAAGGTACAATCATTACAATTAACATGATGCGTTATCCTTCACTGCTTTTCCTCCTCTTTTAATGCAATCTCATCTCACTTTCGCTCTCTGTCTGTGGCCCTGACTAAAGAGTATGTGTCAGCTCCCCTCAGCAGTATAGCTGTCTCTTCTGCCAGCCCTGCCGGCCCATCAAAGAGTGATTTTCCACGCCGGCAGGCCAGGAGGCTCACTTTTTGGAGATAGAGGCCTGTGCCATGGCCAGGGACAGGTGGGAGGCGGGAGGAGGGGGCCCAGAGCGCTGGACTGCCAGGATTTCTAAGCGGCTTCGAGGAGGAAATTTTGGGCATGGGCCAGTCACTGAGCTGAAAATAGTTCAGTCTTGACACTCTAACAGCTCCCAGCTAGCTATTAAGCTCAGGTATAGTAAGTTTTAAGCAAACAGTGCTACAGGGCTAACAGAAGCATGTTTGAGGCTTTATAATACACTTACAATAAAACAGCTCTCAAAATAATGGTGTAATATGTTGTAGCAAAGTGCATAAGCACTCTGCAATGATGAGAAGTGTGCTATCCCCTGGAGGCTGAGTGTAAAGCTATGATTGTCCTCCTATAAGAGGTCTCTTCACCACCTTTCATATATTTTCAAACTTTCACAGCTGCCTCCTTTTATGCAGCTCTAGATGAGATTCCACAAAATCCATATCACATCTTTAAAGTAAAATAATTCTCTATGTCTGCAGTGGCAGTGACCCCGGCAGGGCAGTTCCGGTTCAGTGCCTCAGGAGTCCGCTGCCGGCTGTGGGGAAGGGTGGGACTCAGGACTGGTTTGTGCTGGACCCCAGGTGCACTAAGGCAGGCAGTTAAATTTCATCATTACCCTTTCTTTGCCGTGTTAGCTTTTTATAGGTGTTTTACTGCCAGTGTGGATTGCAGATCTTTCAACGTAGGAGACAGAGATGTAGAAGAAAAGAAGAAGAAACAATGGATAAGAAAGCGGGAGACTGGGACATCACTTGTCAAGTTGAAAACAGTGTTGAGGGTGGTGGATAAGCGTGTTGATGAATGGGCCGAGAAAAATCATCCATCCAGCTGAAAGATTTGCAGCACAGAAATTGTGTACAGACCCCAAATCTCTGAAAGACAAAAAAAAGCATGGCACTGAAGAGAACAGGAGAGGGGGGGGGGGGGAGTTGAGGAATAAATAGTGGGTGCTTTTGAGAAGAATGGCCAGATGTGATTTGAAGTGATAGGAAAAAAAAAGACACAGAACAATAACATGCTTGCAGATCTTTACCTGTACCTGGATAACAACCAGACAGAGTGCCATTTATTCACACTGAGAACAGGGAGATACTGTTCTAGTGCTGTGCCTGAACACCATGACCTAAACAATAAACACATTTTAGAAATTTTAGGCAAAAATAAGTGATGACGTATATATAAAATAAGAAATAATGTTGCATCACTATCTGTTAAGTGCTTAAAATTGGCACCTCCAACTCATTTCTGTATTTGTATTTGATTAGCACACTTATTTATTCTGGATGATGTATTTATGTATTAACATTAATTTTACCATAATTTTCTGTATCAAAAACAAAACTTGTTTTTTGAAAACCACTTGTGTTGGTAATGGAATTAAAAATGGAAGTCTTGACTCTTTTTTTACACCAGGAGTGGCCTATAGCTATTCACTGTTATAGAAGAATCATTGGTTAAGCAAAATGAGAAGTAATAATAGCCACAGTGTCTACGGGGTGTTTTATAGAATGGTGCATGGGTACTAAAGCAAGCTTTGTAGTTTGTGTCGTCATTTCCAACTAGCCAGGCACTACAGGGAAACCATGGAAACCAACAGTAAAAACCCCTACTGGCAACCAATACAAAGCGATTTGAGCAACACGAGAATGAAAAATCGCTGTTGGTATGAAGTCATAGGGGTTGTTATTTTTTTAAAACACATTTGAAAGAATGCTTTATGAATTCTTCAGTCAATTGGATTTTCAAATGTAGCTTTAAGGCTAAATAATAACTTCATTTAGAGACTTCAAAAAAAGGGAAATTTGTGAATTGGTCAATACAACATTGCTAAAAGTAATCAAAGTGGCTTAGACTGTCTCCGTTCATGTATTGACACCATTCTAATGTTTATGTTGACAAAAATTTTAAAAAAGTAGACTTTCGAGCAGACAGGTGTTCTCCAGGTTCAAATTTCTGTCCGTTGTAATCACATGCACCACAGATGTCCTAGATAAAGTTGAAAAACCCTAAAGTACTCCTTTAAGTGTTTCTCAGCCTAGTCAAACAAGAGTCATGTTTGAGGGATAAAGGAAGCGAGTTGAGATGGCAGGGGTTCTCAGAGGGTGGTGCGCTGTACTCCTGCCAATGTCAGAGCACACTGCCAGTCTCACCAGGCAAGAGTCCATGTCCTGGGCTGTGCCGCCCTGCACAGAGTCCCCTCAAACTCACTACATATGCTCCGTATGGCCCAGACAGCACATCCAATTTTCCACCATCTGCTGGGCCCGCACTTACGCACCACAGAAAGGTCACAGCCATCTCCATTTGACTCATAAGCATTCAAATGGCATCGTCAAAAAACGCAATCACCACTGTCATTCATGGATGTGGCCAGAACCTCTCGCGGAGTGTGTAAAAAATCGGCACCGCGAATGGCGCCCGGCCAGCAAGGTCCATGTCAGGTCTACTAAATTTTACTGTTATAATAGGAATGTATGAACATAGAGAAGCATAGCATTGAGCAGAATAAGATGGCTGGCATCTTGTCTACTGTACCACTGGAGTTGGGCCAAAAAGAAGAGTAATCATCCACCACTGATTTATACACAATACTGCCAGAAAAACTCAGTCAGATCGACAGGATTTTGTTCCAAAAAAGGATTTTTACATGTTTGAGAATAATATCAGTGGCCTGCAGATGGACTACTGCTGTCAGGGTGTTGCTTTAAAGATGGCAAGATATGGTATTGTGGAGCTATAAAACAAAACATTAGAACACATACACACAGTCGCACAGGATTCAGCTTCAGAGGCGAAGTGAGATAAGAAAAAGCTGGATGCTGAATGCTTGATGCTTCCTCGCCATACCAATACATTCAATAAAAACAGCGCACAATGCTGATCACGGGTTCCATAGTCCTCAATCTAACACACAACAAACTATATATTAATTACACTAGCTAAGATATCTTTGTGTCTCCATTTGTTTCATGCCATGTTACTTATTATCAGCTTCATCTGTTTATTGTACGAACCCTATTTCCTAATTCTGATAGATGAACCTGAAATATGTTTTTTTTGCAGTGTGTTTTGGTGAATTCTGTCTTTGTGTGGGTGTGCATGTATTAAATCTATGTATTTGTGGGTGTGTGTAGCCATGTGTGTGGATATGAGAGCGTGTATAGACGGGTGAAGAGACACAGAGGTGGGCGGGAGGGAGGGAGTGGCTGCCTGTTTTTAACGGCTCTTTGAAAGAGATAAATGGCTTACAGATGGCCCAATCAATATATTCAAATGAGACATGTAAAGTAGCTGGGCAGCCGTCAGAAATGACGTTAGAGCTCTCCGAGAGACACTCCGTCCGTCACTGCTCTGTCTCTCAATCCGGGATTTTACATCTTTGTTGTCACATGCAAATATTTTAAGCATTTAGTAGCTGATGGGTGATTGAAGTGCTTGTTCTTGATTTATTACAGTATTATAAATGTGCTATTAGTGTGTAATTCATAGATGTTGAATATAACATCTAGCATCCTGTGAAAGAATCAAAGAAAGCACACCCAGTCTGTGGCCACTGGCCTGCCTCTAGGGCAAAGTGTTCCCCTGACACAGATATCATCCAATACCTCCCATGTAAAATGCAAAAATCCACCACAACATCAGCAAGGTGTTTTATCACCTCATATCAACCCCTGCCTTTCTTATCATTTTGTCACACACACTTATCACACAGAGCGCCGGTTCCTTGAAATCAAATTTATTTAACATAAAACTAGTTAAAGGATCCTTGGAATTGTTTATGATTTAATTGTTAATGCAGTTATGCCAATTTAAGGAAGTACATTACAAAGCTGATTAAGATAATGCCCCAGCCTAATGGGATGTTTAGTTGTATGTGGTTTTATGTGTGTATATGCCCACGCAAAGACAGAAGGTCTGATACACAGGTCAGGGTCAGAGTGCAAAACTGAACAAACTCTGTGTGTGTGTGTGTGTGTGTTTGGAGAAATGAGTAATAGTTCTTTTATGCGCTTGCCAAAGCTGCGATAATTAGATTGATGGAAAAGAAATTTACCTTCCTTACCTCTCTGGAACCTCTCTGGGGGGATGTGGTAGTCTAGTGGTCAAAGTGGCCCAATACCATTTTACCATTGCTGGGCCCCTAAGCAAGGCCCTTAAACCCCAATTGCTTCGTTTTATAAATAAAATAAATGTCGCTCTGGATAAGGGCGTCTGCCAAATGCTGGAAATGGAAATGGAAATGGAACAGTGCATGCTTAGTAAAATCTCTATATGACATTTCTTTGTAAGAAATTAAAATGAATTTTAGGTTACATAAATAATCTGTTATAGGTATGTTTTGGACAAACACACAAAACTGCCTTGTGATTATTTAATTATAATTGCTCAAGTGGGAAGTGGTAGCAAAGCTGTTAAGGTGTTAGATGTTAAGATGTTGAACTCGTACCTGGAAGATCAGGGTTTGATTTCCAGCACCTCCAAGCTACCACCGCTAGGCCCTGAGCAAGGCCATGAACCCCCAATTGCTCAGTTGTATAGAAGACATAAACCTAAGTCGCTATGGATGTGGGTCTCTGCAATATGCTGTAAATGTACATAATATTTGCAATTACTTCCAACTTTTCAAGATTTTCATCTATTTATTTTCTGTAGTCCACAAAGTCACAGGGAACCTGAAGCTAATCCTCAGGGCACAAGGCAAAGAACACTATGGAACGGGTGCCAAACCATCGCAACACACACATCCAAACACTCACACACCATGGACAATGTAGAGATGACAGCCAGTTCTCAATGCATATAATGTGGAAGAGAACAGGACTACCCAAGGGAAAACCCTGAAACACAATAAGAACAACCTGTGCAGACAGGAATTAAACCCTGAACTCCTCAATTTACCAGACTTTAAGAAAATAAAATATGTATATAAAGTAATTGTCCTAATTAACTACACTAAAAAGTGTTTCGCTTTTTTTACTTGTAGCATTCAAGTTTTAATACATTTTAAAACCATTGATCGATGTTAAAATATTGTGAAGACAGCTAATGTCTGACGTTTTGTTCGTGTTGCCATAGTTGCTATGTCATTTATCATACTCCTGTAATTAGTGTCATTTCCCTCATAATTAGTATTATTTGTATTAGTATTATCCAGGGGCCAAGAGATCACAATCAAAGTTCCGAGTACCTGAACACGCCCTAGATTAGCCGAAAAAAAAAAGTGCTAACAAATACTAGTATCCTGTCAGTCAAAAACACAAACCTACAAAAAGACAAATACTAGTAGTGAATTAAAATAAGAGAGCAAATGAAAAAACAGAAACTTACACTTGAAATGGGGTAAAAGGAATGTTCTTCTGTTTGTTACTGATTGGCTGCTAAGAGACTAAAAGAAGTTCGAAATAATGAAAAATATCAGCTTTGTATAGCAACAATACGTGAATTTAAAAATAATAATTAAAAAAGATTTTTATTTATAACGAAAGGCAGGGCTCATCAAATTTTTAAATTGCTGGTAGCTCTTCGAGCAGGCACTGGTCACTTTTTGGTAACCCGAATAAAAAAAAAAACCAAAACATTATTTCCAATAATTATTTTTAAGGTATAATATTTTAAGCTGAATGACCAATCAAAGGCTGGGCAAAAATACATTTTGGTAGCCCGACTGAAAGACAGAATAGTCCCGAGCCATGAAAGGACCTTTGATAAAGCTGTGCCAGATTTAGACCAGTTGGGACACGCAGAATAAACACATCTCTTAGGTGGGTCTGTCTGATGGACGATATTTTCCTCAACTCTTCAGCACATTTCTTGCCTCTGTCTTATAACCCAGTAACAGGGGCACTGGCCTATTAATTGCCTTGACAGTGATAGAGGAAATAAGAGGAGATGCTATTTGTCTTTAATGTTGTACCTTGTATATTACCCCAAGACAAATTAAACTGTTTTCCAACATGAGCTGCTCTCATTCTTTCCTCTTCCAGGTTGGCTAAAGACTTGAGGGTGTTTCTAGAGGAGTGAATTTTTTCCCAAGATGTTAGGAGCTCTCTTGAGTTTCGGCAGCTGCAACGGCAAAGTGCGAAGCGGTGTCATAGGCGTGTGTAGCTAGCACCTGTGAACCAATAGAGGTCAGAGGTCAAGGAGAGGGCAAATCCCGAATGGCCAGAGGTCCCAGAGCAGTGGGAAAGAAATGGATGCTTCTGAAAGAAATAACTGTTGTTAGCCACACCGATGACACGTGGCCTCCTGATCATCCCACTTTGTTTTGTGTTGTTTTTTTTCACTTTTCTCCAAACTGAGCTTCACAAAGACACAGCATTAAAACGCTGACCTTGGCACCCCGGCTAACAAAAGCCACAAAGATAGAGGCCTAGATAGTAATCCGTGTATGTCATTGTGTAGCGCTTTTGTCATTTTCCTGAGTGCCTCACGCTAACCTAAGGAAAGCTTTTCAATTCTTCTTTAAATAATATCAGTAGGTCAGGATTGAAATGACGTATATACAGAGTGGGACACGGACAAATTACTTTTCTTTAAATATGATGTAATGTGTAATTTGGATGCCTGTATAATCTAGGATGCCTAATACAACCCTTGTTGTCTTTTATCATTAATTTGCTCATACAGTAAAGAGAATGTGTTTCTTTAAAAAAGAAAAAAAGAATGTCATGTCACATTTTAATCAACACCATTTACATTCTTATAACTAAGCCCAGTCATAAAGCTAAGTAAAAAAAGGAAATTAAAAGCTAGCATGAAAGGCAGAAGCTAATAAACTGCATAAACACGCACACAATTCACGCTGTCAAAACATTTTCTCTTCCTGGCTTTAGCTAGTATTAACAACCACAGTGGATTGACCCCTTGATACACTAGTTCCTCAAAGGATATTTCATCATTATCATCATTATGTTAACAAACATAAGCTAGATAGTCATACCCAGTTACAGTTAGTTTAGTTCAGTACATCTTTATTTATCTCCAGAAGGCAATTTGATTGCAGAATCACATACGGTAAAAAAACAAAAAAACCCACACACAATACAAAAATCACAGTCCTTAACTTAAATTGAACAACTTTACAGCTGAGGGGTTAAATGAATGGTTAAATCAATGGTCTACACAGGGCCAACTCAAATCTTTAGGGAGCCCTAAGGTGAATTTTATTTGGGGGCTCCAATATGCCTAATTATTGTCAGTCCTTGGTTATTCACACACTATAAATTAAACACACACATTATCCGTTTTATTTGTTGTAGCTGTCGCAAACATCGCACCAATGTTTTTACCGTTCTGTCATTTTTAATTGTAACAGTAGCAAACACATGAGAATGCTCAGATTATCATTTTTGGTGTACTAAACAGTAGCATCTTCATATTATTACTATTACTATTGCTCAGTGACATTATATATATATATATATCAACAAAAATATGACCTGTTATTCTATGTACTCTTGATTCCCTGGTGTCCATGGAGGCCTTACGCAGCTGCTTAGTTTGCATATACCTTGGGCCAGCTCTGGTTTTACTAATAGGGGTTCTATATCAAATATCAGAAAGAAAAAGGTAAAAACTCTGGACTTTACCCAAAACCTGTCTATGATAATTGGGCCATAGTCATCTGCTCTGTCCCCTGTTATTTTCCCTTTATATTTTATTTCCAGGATTAGGGATTATGCCCCAGCACCATCAACAGCTATTACTTTTGGGCCCCCAAGAAAGGCCCCTACCACTTTCTGCTCAATAACTGCTGTATCATGGATGACAATTCGCTTTGACCCCCACTCCCTAAGCTGGGATATGCGAAGAAAAGTATTCCACTGTGCCTAAATGCCGAGGTGTTGTAAAAAGATTTCTTAGTAAAATGAATAATTAGCAATATTACATTTTTCTCTAGCAAGTGGTCATGACCCCATAGGAAGTCACTTGATTTAAATTTATTTTGCAAATTCCATCTAGCAATATTGTTCTATGCAGACAGATTTTGCATCCAGAGTAAAGCCACGCCAACACTCCACACAGAAAGACCTCTGCAGGGGATACGAACCTGAGACCTTCTTGCTGTGAGGCAAACAATGTTAACCACTAAAACACTGTGTTGGCCTTGTGTTAACATTACACATTATACTAACATAAATGAGATAGAATTGATAAATATGATGTCAAATATATGTAGTATAAATTAAGTAAATTAAGAGTTAAGTAAAGTGTATAGAGTTGACCGTGTGCAAATGAATGCAATTCTTAAAAAAAAACCCTGTGCAGCAGATGTAAAACCTTTACCAAATTAAATGTATAGATCAGACGATGGGCTGTGGTGATCTCAGACTGGGATCAACCGAAGTGAACAACAACCAACTAAAATGTAATGTGTACTTCTACTTTAGTCATATTCACAATCCTGATATGATGCAATAAAATAATACAAATCTTTCTCCCCATATACTTCTTTGAACAATGGCAACTTAAAATATTACCTAATTTAAAAATCTGAGTTTGCAGAAAGTTCTCAGTTGGTAGCAATAGTAAAAAAAAAACAGCAATCAATAAATAACAGTTTATTACAACATTATAACAGCAACAAAACATCCAACTTTAGGTTCAAACTCACTCGAAATGATGTGCATTAATCATCAAAACACGGACAGTTCAGAGACAAAAAAATTCAGCTTCTGCCTTATATTCCTGAAACATTCTTCATAAAACATTCAATAAAGCTTAAGTTGCCCAAGGTAAGACCTTTTTTTAAACCTGCACATTCAGAGAAAAAAAATACAGCAAATACGATTATGCATATGAGCGAGTTATACTGAGATGAGCACAGTTTAATATATGGTAATTATTTGACAGGATATACTTACACACCGATTAGCATATCTGGAAGACCAGACAGAGATAGCGCGGCAGTGTGTGAGGAATGAAAAAGCAGTGCAGTCTGATAAATCCCCTCTGCACCACCCCCAAAACGTACACGAGGAACCAGAGCGGGGCTGCCGTGGGCTTTGTTGTTCACATGTGCCGAGTCTGTGCGGGTCTCCTGATAAAGCATCACATGAGATAGCACACAGAGAAACTGTACTTTGGGCTAACACACAACACATCACAGGGCCATCAAGTGAAAGACGCATGGCCCCCGTTTTCTCTAACTAAATCTATCTGTTTTTCCACCAATCGTATGTCTTGTGCATGGCAGTCTGTAAAAGCAGTCTGTTTTGGGTTTATTTTATTTATTTTTTTACCAAGTGTATTCTTCTGTCTGTGGTCTTACGCCGTTGGCATTTCTGATATCAATAATGTGAGTGCAGTGTGGAGTCGTCCTGACTAATAGACCTCTGGTTAGTGTACATCATTGCCAAATGCAATTGTTGTATTGATTATTACCCAGAAATACTTAGATCAGCCATCAAATATCAGAGGAGATGCAACATTTCATTCACTGCCCTGCAGGTGGTCCAGTAGCCATGTGTGGTCCAGAAAATTGCCTATTAACGGTGCTGGTTTTTTTTTTTAACCAATGATTGTCTGTGATGCCAATGGTGACTGTTTGTGACTGTTCTTTACATTTTTGTGTTTTAGGGTTTGTTAATTTTTTATTTATATATCCTTTTTAAATTATGTAATAAATATAACAGCAAGTGTGGCTGATTGAAAACCATGCTGACATGATGTGATTCTTGTGATTATTTTCTTAAATCAGCAAATTGTTTTATCAATTTTTCAATTTCCTAACAACGTCAACCTTTACCTTTTATCCATTTATAGATTTAAATTACATTTATTGTTGTGAAACATCTGTGAAACAAGTTGGTTCTTGTATTTACTGTATTCCTGTGTCCTTGGGGAGTTCCAAGGATCCATGCACTTTGGAGGCCCCAGAGGTCGGTTTTATCAGTAGTAACAGCACTATAGCAGAAATGTAACAGAAATTATTTCACAGGGCCAAAATAGCTTTCATTCACATTACATTTACATAATAACCCCTATCTCGTTAGCCATAAACCCTCCTCTCATTATCTCGCCCCAGTGGTGGCCAGGTATAAAAATCTTACCTTAACACCCTGATCAAAATTAGTGTATAAATAGAAATTTGTAACTGGTCTTGCAGCCAGAATTGGTGTTGGAGATGTTGTTATTGAAAATTAATTAATTCGTTTAACTAAACAAAAAACTCAACTAATCAACTAAAGCACTTTTAACGATAGGTGAAAACATACTGTAGACCATATTTACACTTTTTCACTGTTACTGCATTCTATGTACGGCTGTTTTGAGACATTATTGAAAGTTCCACACAATTAAATATACAATTTAATACACCATTATATACACAATTATTTGCATTATTGATTTAATGTGTCATCTATAAACAAACTGAATAATACAGTGAGAGAGATTAAAGCGCTGTAATGTAAGAAAACCAGCAAATTAACCCTTCAAACCCTGCAATAGAACTACTACGCCAGATTATACTTTAGTATTTTTGCTTGCTGTGATGTCATTTTTTGGAGTATTTTTATATGCCATATATCAATACTATCCTTGAACCTCCAGTTTAAACACTGTGTAGGTAATATAACTATTTTCATTAATTAAATAAAAAAAAAACATCTCTATGTTTGACAACACACGTGCTGAACATTCTCACAGCGCAAACGCAAATAGAGAAATGCACTGCAACTAGCACAGACCCCAACGGAAATGTTCTAAGGGGACCGCAAAAAAAGTGACAAACCCGACTGGTTATCGTTTCACAGTTAATTGTGTAATTCGTCATATTATTTAGGCTTTTAATATCAAATATACTAAGAAGTCATATGATCGGGATGATAAAATACACAAATGAAATAAAATAAGGAAGATTTAGTTTACGTTAATGACAAATGGACACTGAACAATACATTGTGGTCTATGCTATTTGCATTTGTTTTTTATTGTGTTGTGATGATTTTCAGTGCGTTCCTGTATTTTGTTGCACTGTGCGGATTTGCGGCGCATTCCTGTATTTGGTTGCATTGTGCAGATTTGCAGCACGTTTATGTATTTGGTTGCATTGTGCAGATTTGCAGCGTGTTCCTGTATTTGGTTGTGTTGTGAGGATTTACAGAGTGTTCCGGTATTTTGTTTGTGTTGTGAAGATTTGTAGCGCGTTCCTATATTTGTTTGTGTTGTGAGGATTTGCAGTGCATTCCTGTATTTAGTTGCGTTGTAAGAATTTGTAGTGCGTTTCTGTATTTAGTTGCGTTGTAAGAATTTGTAGTGCGTTTCTGTATATGGTTGCATTGTGCGGATTTGTTGTGTTGTGAGGATCTGCAGCATGTTTATGTTTTTGGCACTGTTTTCCAGGATTTGCAGCGTGCTTATGTATTTGACCGTGTTTTGAAGATCTGCAGCATGTTTCTGTATTTGTTTGCGTTGTGAGGATTTGCAGCGTGTGTTGCAGATGTTTCCCTAATTTGTTGCTGTTTATTGTGTTTGCATGTGTTTTTGTTAGAATAAGATCAGAGATTAACCTGAATTTCCTATTTTATAATCTCTAATCACAGACTAATTAGTTTGCCATCTAGGCAACTGTTTTTTACAGTATGTAAAGGATTCTCCAAGTAGACTGAACTTATAGATGCTGTTCACACACTACTTACACACTGCTTTTGTTTGGGGTTTAGTATGAGTGGTGTGCATGATATGCCATTTTGAGCATAGCGTTTCACGTCATATCCCTCTGTGATCTCTTTACTTCTGCTCTGGAGTTGCCAGGCAATGTTCAGATCCACCAAGTGTACATGATTTCGTCAACAGTGACAACCATGTTGAAAGTGGGTTGAAACCTGGCCCCAGAGGATATTAAGGCTCTGCACATGAGCCTGTAATTTTCTGCTTTCGCATGCAAGATGGCGCAAGGAAATGAGTTTCTATCTAGTCTATTTTTTTGTGCCGGCTTTTCTCATGGCCGCTGCTCTAATTGAATCACCACAGAGTCACTGTATCATTTCTAACTTCGGTATTAGGGTTTAATCAGGCATGCTGGGGACCAGCTTGGTGAGGTGAAGGAGTTCTTTGTGAGGTGCCCATCTGTTTGTGACACCAGGCCCAGTTGGGGCTCGGTGGGTGCAGCCAAAACAAAGAGGAAAAAGACAGACAGAAAAATAGAGGAAGAGATAAAAAGCAAGTGAGAAATAAGAGGTAAATAAACATCCTGTTTTACTCGTAAAGGTGCTATAAATTATGGTTTGTTGATTCTTACTCCAAACTGTGTTACCCACAGGACACAACTGTGTCTGATATTTTTAAGAAAACCTCAAAGATCGGAAAACATCCTGGATGGGACACCAGGCCAGTGCAGAACTGGATGTACAAACAAAATATATAATGTATTTAAAATATGGAAGTTATTGAATATAATAATAATAAAATCCCAATTCCACCGGTATAATTGATCTGATTGGCCCATATTAAAATAAATGACATTTTTTATACTACAATGTATTTTCTGGCACCTAAAATTCAACTTTCACATTTTGCATGCAACGTTCTTGTAAATCCTATTTTATATTCTTTTACATGGGAATATAGGGTCTACAAGACATGTCAAAAAGTATATGGACATCCTGTACAAATTTGAAGCACAAAGCTGTATAGGATGTCCTTGAATAAGTAAGGGGGCCCCTGTGGACCAAGCTCGCTCCATGAAGACTCCATGAAGGTTTGCCAACCCCACCGAACACCTTTGAAATGAATGAGTAGAACGTGAAAGAATATATTCAACTTCATTGTCATTGTGAAAGGTAGAGCCAATGAAATGCATTTTTCACATATTCCATCTTAGCAAGTTGGGGTCAGAGCGCAGGGTCAGCTATGATACAGTGCCCCTGGAGCAGGAAGGGTTAAGGGTCTTGCCCAAGGACCCAACAGTGGTTGGCTTGCCGGTGGTGGGGCTTGAACCCAGGTGTTTTTGGTCTTCGGATCAGCAACTTAGCACCTTAATCATTTGAGCCACCACTGCCACCACTGCCAAACGTGTTCCCAGAAACATGTTACTGAAACAGAAACTATAGATGTGGTGGTCAGGGCTTTACATAATTTTGGCCACATTGTGTGGAATAGTGTTTTTTTTTAATTTTGGCAGAAATTATTTCCAGAGATAGTCAACCATTTAAAGTTGCTTTAGCAACATTAACATTTCTTTTAAAAACAGAACTTCTTTAAACAACACAATTGTATTTTTTACACTATACAAGTAAATTGAACAGAACCTACAAAAAAACCCTGTAAAATAGATAACAATAAATTTTTTTAATGTCGAACATGGTTCTAATACTAGTTCTTAATCAAAAACATTGTCTATTATTATTGTTTCCCTCTATTGGCTTTTTTTTGCTGCAGTAGATACTGTACTCTGTGCTATTAGTGTTGTAGGCTGCAAGCAGAAAGCTGATTTTCTTCTACCCATCAGTGGCGATTGATTGTGGCAGTGATCTCCCCCCATGCTTGCTCTGTACGGTAAAGGGGGGAGGTTGAGGGGTTTCTATGCATGTTGGGACATTTGATGGGCTTCAGTTCTACTCTCCCATCACTCAGCTGGGGTCGTGACCCCACTGTAAACGCCCTGAATGTGGGGGCGGATAAGGCGGGCGAAAAAGGAGGGGTTAGTCCTGTATCTTCACCTTAACAGCACTCGCTTCCAGATTTAAACTGAACCCCAGGGCTCCGCTTCAGAGAATATTATACTTGGTTTCTTTTCCCAACAACCCCTCCTTCATCCCTCCAGCCAAGCAGGGGCAGTGGGACAATGCTAAAAACATTAGCATGGCGTAAGACCCTCATGAGGCAGAGTGGAGAGGAGGGTATAGCAGGGCTGCCTGTGGCTTGAGCCTGTCCTGGCCCAGCAGGTGCACCCGAGTACCGCACACTGACAGCGCTCCTGCTACAACAGTAGAACAGCATGGACGCAACCCAAAACAAATGGTGCCACAGGCTGGTGGCACTCACTCCCATATGGCTGTAGACACACTCAGGATGGAGGTCATTACTAGTCTTTAGAGCAAATACAAACCTATGCATTAATGAGCATCAGCTATGTGTACAGTTTCCAATTGCACATTGATGGTTGCCTGTTTTTTATACATTGCTTTGTGGTTTTATTTTTGTTTTACTGCATTAATGCAAAGTTGATGGAAGTGGTAGTAGATGACATGCTGACTGAAATAGTGCTTGAAATCCTGTGGCTTTTTTTCCTGTGGAGTGACTGAAGTGGGTCTTTTGCTGCATTTTGAACAGTTTTTTCTAGGTCTCTATATTCTTTCTCATCACGGTCTGATGGAAGTTGTTCACTGCTCATTGTCAAGTCTATTTTGTGTTTGAGAGGTTGTACCAGTCTTTTTTTTATATTAGAACAACTGTTACAAATAGTTCTACAGATGCAAAGGGGATGCTATTTGTGACACTTCTGTGTGAATTTGCATGCATATGCATATGTGTATGTATGCATATTTGTGCAAGGTTGACTCTGCAGATGCATGCGCATGCAGCTCTTGCAGTTCCTGCTCAGCCAGGCCCCATATGCTGGGCCACACTGCCCTTCAGCACTCCCATGACCCCCCACTTCTCCTCCTGGCCCACCCTGCCTGTCTACACTGCCTACACAAATTAGCACAATGCACAAGTAGGGCTTCCGCACCCCACTTGACATGGGTCTGACCTTTGCAGCATGTGTGTGTGTCTCCTTACTATCTTGCATATGCACAGACCTGCCAGCTGATTGGGGGTGGAGTGTGTACAAGCAGGAGGGGTGGGAAAAAGTGCAGCAGGGATCACCAGGGTTGCCTGGTCAATTAAATTCACATTGGAGATAAATGATTTGCAAATGATATACAAACAAGTAAGTGCCTCATGCTTAAGAGATATCAAGGGCTCCTCTTTCATGGCCTATTGACATGCAAGCTAGAACCTGCCAATGTTCTATAGATCATAGACACAGATGTTGGATAGATAGATGACAGATTAAGAAAAAGGTATCATTGAATTAGGCTCAATGGCTTTTTTAAAAAAAAAAAAAAAAAAAGCTGGCGTTACATCACCAAAGGGATAAATACATACAGATATTTAATATTGATATACTTCATAACTAAAATTTATCTTATTTTAATTCTCTTAATACAGCTAGATGTTACAGGAGGAAATGTGTGTCTAATACACGTGTCTATTAGTATGTGTGAGTAAATATGTGCATAATAATAATAATAATGAAGAATTTTTCAGGCAGGAGCTCTTGAGCATGTGTTTGTACATGTTTGTTTGTATGTGTGCACTTTAGTGAAAGCCCTGTTACAGCCCCCCTCTGTCTGCTCTCAGAGGAGTTGATGATACTGAAGACACTAAAGAGGACCCCGGCTGTGATGGCAGGGAGAGAAGGGCGGGATGGGGGGTTATTGGTGCCCCTGCAGCCCTTCGCCATTCTGCTCCTTTACAACTTTACAAAATAGGCTTTTAATTTTCCTGAGCGGCTGGGGCGTGCGAGTCCTGCCTGCATCAATCATCATCATGAGGCTGCAGGCGCAAGGCGGCTCCCTAGGGTCCTTTCCCCTTCTGCTGTCCAGGGCCCGCAGCATGCCTCACTCTCTTTCTGTCTCTCTCTCTCTTTTTCTCTCTCTCTTTCTTTCTTTCTCTCTCTCTTATACAGTAACTCATTCTAGCTTTCTCTCTTGCAGTCTCTTTTTCCCCTCTTATTTTTACTTTGCCCTCTCTTGCCCTCTCTTGCTTTTTTTTGCGTATCTTACTTTCTCTCTATCTCTCTTCTCTCCAATCTGAGTCTGCCCACAGCGCTATTTTGTGTTATAGTGTGACTGATTCAGCTTCTCCTGGAGCAATGGAAAGAGCATCAACATCACACACAGAATTTCCCTTACTCCAACACACCCCATAAAATTCTGCATCAGTCTGCTGTTTTCACTATGTTCTGGAAAGTTCACTTGACTTAATAGTCTGCGATCATTTGTTGTATAACAGAATTAGCATTTTTCAATTGTCATTTGGAATCAATGTCCATTGTTTGGATGTTCACTGGGAGGAAAACTGTACTGCTATGGGCTTAAAGGTACAGGAAGCGAGATCTTGGAATAAACAGTACTCCACAAAGCTTTTAAGCGGTAGCCAATTAGCGAACAGTAACGTGGTATGAATCAAGGACCAGACGTACATGAAGCTGTCATGGGTAGAACAGATGCTGGCAAGCTATCTGTCCCCCTACACGGTGGCATCTTTGGAGGGCCCAGAGGGTTCCCTCCAAGACATTGAGTGCTACCTCAGCCCTGGTGGTGAAAGCCTATACAGCTGTAGGTCAGACTGAGGCCTTATTGCATGCTATGGTGGTGGTGCAGGGCTACCAGGCCAACCTGTGTGACCCAGAGGCAGTTTACCAGTGCCAAGCCACAGATTTGTCTCTCTGGGCCAGTAAGGAGATGGCCAGTGTGGCGGGCCAACTATGAGTGTGTGGATCTCCAGGTGCCGGGGAGACTCAGTGCGCACTCTATAAGGGGTATGGCCGCCTCGAGGGCTTGGGACCTCAAGCTTGGACATCTGTGATATGGTAGACCAGTGCCCCTCACCACACATTTGTCTGCTTCTACCACCGTGATTGGCAAATTTTTTTTTTATTGTGGTCGAACCGTACAATCTCTTGCTAGAATTCTCTGACTACCAATAAATATGTGTAGTACCCTACAAAGAAAGAAAGAAAAAAAAAATCACTGCAACATCAGTGTTAAAGAAGATTACTTTTATTTTTGCACTCAATTACATAAAGTGTAAATGATATAAGTTAAAACATTTCAGTGTGTTTATTATAGAAACCAAGTTCTATAAAATTATTTCAAACTTAATTTTTTTTTTTGTTAAAGCATAATTTTTTTAGCAAAAATATTTAAATTTTATTAAAAATATTTGTCAGTTAAAAGGGCAAAATATTAACAGTCCTGCTGTCAGACAATAAAGTCTGTAGAGATACTCTTTGCAGGATTATGAGATATTACAGGTGAGGTACATGATTCATTTTAACCACTTTAAAATTTAAGACTTAAATAGGTGATCCGAAGATGGGGAGGTGGTAGCTCAGTGGTTAAGGACCGCTGACCAGCTCTGCCAAGTTACCCCTGAGCAAAGTTTGTATACTGCCAAATGCGGTAAATGTAAATTATGCACAATACAAATATAGCGGTACGCCTTGTTAGGCCGTAAAAGTAATGTAAGTAAATGAGTTTGAAGCTGTGGTATACAGTATATCTGAAAGGCATGTGAACACACCATGGTGCTGCTGATTACTGATTAGCCTCCATTCTAAACATCACTTCCTTTTTCCTGACAAGTCATCTTTAAGTGTTTCAGAGGAGGGGCTTGCTGCTGGCTTTCCACGGGTGATTCCACTGTCATTTGGACTGGTAACAGTAATTCAGTAACAGCATGAGGCAGGACTCTGATTGCTAGACAATCAGTCGCTAAGCAGTGAAGTGTGTAAAAGATCATGTAACACATCCTAACTGTACTTGTGCCTGACATGGAACAGAAGGCACTCTCTGTCTCACGCTTTCTTCAGCTAGCTCTCGTGGTCTATCCCTGCCTGGTCCCCTTTTCCCCTTTTTTTTTTTTTTACTTTCCCATCTCTCTCTCTCATCGTCTGCACTGCCTTGGGCTCTAATCTGATAAAGGCAGCCGAGAGGTGTGATAAGGCTGAGCCCCGAGCACTAGACCCCCCTTGCCAGAGCATTTAGTATGCATAGACCTCAGCTATCTGCTCCGCTGCACCTTGACTCCCACTGATCAGGCTGGCTGACAACGGCCCCTCCACCCTCTCTGCCCCCTCCACAGGCAGCCCTAACAGCACCCTCTTGCCCTAAAGGAAAGTGTGGGGGGGGCAGTACATGAGGGCAAAGAAGCAGCAAGCTCATCTCATTTCACTAAAGCTTCTGCACTGTAGGAGACTGGCATGTGACCCAGCAGGTGCTTACTGCCCTGATACAACAGCAGGTGTCAAGACTTATTTACACCAAACATGATTCTCAACACTAAAAAAATGATTTTCTTTTGCTGTACTCATAATAATGAACCTGGTGCCTGTTTGAATTTTTATTTTAAAAGAAAAAAGGAACAATATGAGACAAAACAATGGTTGGTTTTAACCGCTAAACTCGTCTTACATTAGCAAAGTGGAAACAGCTTTGGTTTGGTTATTATTTAATTAATATATATATATATATATATATATATATATATATATATATATATATATATATATATATATATATACATTGACCTCACCCTTTAAATATTAATAACCCTTGATTCTTTCTGCAATATTTTATTCGATTTTATTCCATGTTTGACAAGCCACACGGGGGCCCTGATATATTCCATAACTGTGTATTATAACATGTAACCGTTTTTAATGTTCTCTATACATCTGGATTGAGCAGTGGGCAGTGTTTACGATTAAAGCACCAGTTCCTTTCTTTATATTATCCAGCGGAGAAGATTTAATAAATCACCTGGCGGTATGTTTACTTAGAAATTTAGTTTATCAAAGTCCAATGAAGTAATAACACATAAGGAATGATATGACCTCATAACCTGACATAGGCTTTTCAACTAAAGCATCATTTGTCAGTCCTGGTCACTCAGCACTGACACACAGTTTATACAGTCCCTGAGCTGTTTATCATGCAGCTTTTTTCTGCACTGACACAAGACTTATCAACTGCATGGCCGCTACTTTGACAGGCTGACATCACACAAGCCATCTATCATGTGGTAAAGGTCTGTATCTTATTGGTTGTTAAAGGGTTTCATCAGATCTAAAAAACACACAAAATAGGGTCAGAGGCAAAAACATGCATCAGCACAGTATCAGTAGTGAAAAAAATGTACGCATTTGCTTTTAAATGTTATCTTGCCTATTATCATACAGAAAAAACTGTAAACAAGCTGAATCTAATACACAAAAGTTCTTATAACGCTATATTTCCCTCTTTCGCTTCTTTTACTTTTTTCTCCCTTCGCTCTCATTTTTGACTAAATTCCTAAAAAATGTTGGTGTTAATAAAAATGAGCAATTGTTGTTTCAGTGAAGTTACGTTTTAGGTGTAAAGTATTTAAATTATCGATACAGCTAACTATCATGATAATTTTTTCTGATACTATCGAATATTTCGATATTCTTACGATATTCGTACCTTTAGTATCGATACATATCCCTTTAAAAAAATTTTACATTAAACTGATTGATATTTATGTTAATATTTAATTAAAGCCCTCTGTTTGTGTCAAACGACTTCCTCCTTCGTTCCTGTAGTTGTCGCTGACACATATGGCCATTGTATTAGAAGCAAGCATGGTGGAAAAAATAAGGGTGCCCCTGACTTTGTATTTATTGTCTTTTTAGCTATTTGTCTTACTTTTTTTATATAAAGTATTGCAATATGAAGTAACAATTTATCGTATTATATTGTTTCATGACACTTGTCGAAATATATATCGTATTATGAGACCCTTTCCGGTAAAATGACATGCTGTGTTTTTTATTCCTATTACATTTATAAGAGAGAAAGAAAAAAAAAGGAAACAACTGTTGATAGCCGTTAAGGCCTAAGAGATACAGGAAGTAACTTGCTTCATAAACACTACCACAACATTGAATGTAGCCAATAATGTCATCATTAATTCATCATTATTAGTACCATTATTAAAAGTTGTTAACATAAACAATTTCCATGTGATTTCATTAACGTAGATTTGTCCACATCTCACCGCCACATTGTTGATTATATTCTAACAGCATCGCCTAGAGTGTTTGTTCCCCTTATTAACTACAGTATTAGTAAAAAAAAATAAATAACCGGCATTTGTGAGAATAAAATCCTTTCTGTTTTTCTTTATCTCTGTTTTTTTCTTTCTCTCTGCTAGCTGCCACTCACCCAGACGGTGTGCTACTCAGTGATAATGGTAGTGGGAGAGCCAGCAGCAGCTATCTGCCCTTGGTGCAGCTGAGATGGGATTTGGACCAGGCGCTTAGGCAGAAGTACTTATTACAGATCAGAGGCTTAAAGAGCATCGCTGTGCTGAAGGAGGCCTGAGAACACTGAGATGTTTGTTAGTTTTTGCACCAACAATGAAAGATAAGACAAAGGCACTTGTTAGCTACCGCTTTCTCATGGCAGCCACACTAAAATGCACCCTGTTATCTGATGAGCCGCAATCACCAGCATGCATCCGCATACACACATACTCCTGTCTACATAAGTTCATTCCCTCACCCATGACCCTGTCCACATCTTTCACCACATGCAGTCTGTCCTCACGAAGCTGCAGAGGGAAAGAGAGAGAGAGAGAAAGAGAGAGAAACTGGCTTGTTTTGTGCCCGTGGTATTTGTTTCCCCTCTGTTTTGTTCCCGTTGGAGTGCTCTCCCGGCTTATTTTCCTTTATTTTTATCGTTCCATCTGGCTGCTAGTCACACATTAATCTAAATTCCAAACAGGGCTCCACCAGTGGCGTTATCAACTCACAGTTGATGTGAGCGGCGGCCCAGGAGAGGGGACGCAGGCGAAAGGGAGAAAAACAACACACACCACCACAAATTGATGTGGGGAAAGAGAGGTAGAGAGGAACAGAGCGCGAGGAAGAGGGCGAGAGGGGAAAAACACGCGGGAGAGAATAGGAGTCGTGAGTTTCTGCATGCTCGCTCGAACATCGACAGCCTGCATGCTGATGTCTCACGCATACTTTTAGTTGCTACAACACATCCACAAAGTAAGAAGACAAGCACAGCCAATCATGACAATACAATCACGCATATAGTAAAGAAAGCTGAGGGGGCATTTCTTCAGTTCATAACTATGCCATCTTTGTTTTTATCACTAGATACAAACTCTATAATTGAGACATTCGAGTACTGTCAATATGCAATGATGTGAGGACACATTTCACTGAAATACTATAGTATAGTTGAGTAACTTTACTTTAAAGTAGTAGTGGTAAATACTGTGTTGTTTTATTTAAATTAATATAGTAAATATATATTATAATAAATTGCATTGATGTGACCATTTGTTGTAATTCTACTATATTTTTTTAGTAAAATAAACAAATTATTACAATAATTACTGTAATAAAATACAATATTTTCCACAACTATATTATACTTTATGTGTAAAAACCTAAGCAGCACGAATTAGAGCAAAAAGTGCATCAATGCAACACAAACAAAGTGGTAGTGCAGCGTTTAAGGTGTTGGACGGCTAACTGGAAGATCAGGGTTTGATTTCCAGCACTGCCAAGTTGCCACTACTGAACCTCTGAGCAAAGCCCCTAACCACCATTTGCTCAGTTGTATAGGAATTAAATGTAAGTGGTTCTGGATGAGGGCATCTGCCAAATACTGTAAATGTAAATCCCTAAAAGAAATAAAACCAAACATATGTTAACAAACCATTTATTTTGTATTGCTTATTTTGGGTAAAAAAATCTTAGCCGCATTAATAAACTTTTAAAATCATTGATCTAACATTAATGTTTATAAGGAATAGAAATCTGGCCTTTGCAGCCCCTGAAACACACACACATCAATGTATTTCTTAAAAATACGAGTTTGTACCACAGTTCTATAGTTACTTGTAAAGTATACTACTTTATCAATTTACTGTGGTTTATACTATAGTCTGCTGCAGTAAGATGCAGTAAACACTCTAATATTCTACAGTACATTACAACTTGGGGAAGTGGTAGTTCAGTGGTTAAGGTGTTGTACTGCTAATTGGAAGATCAGGTTTTGATTCCCGGCTCCACCAAGCTACCACTGTGAGCTCCTGAACCCCCAATTGCTCAGTTGTATAAAGGAGATAAATGTAAGGCTCTTTGAATAAGAGCGTCTACCAAATGCTGTAAATGTAATTTACAATCTTACTGTAGTAGATACTAATGTATACTATGGTATTTTTGTCTTGTGAGTAAACAATAATACACCAGCATCTACTTTGTTTAAATCGATAAATAATAATAAAATAATTATATATATTAATTCATATGGCTATCAGAAAATGTGTCACGT